>BMAW01126235.1:150225-212915 GCA_019974015.1 Nephila pilipes
GACCTCTCCTTCGACGTGAACCTTTTCCTTATCTTCAAGGTGTAGACCAGGGCTTCTTAAACTTTTGTCATTCACGACCCCATTTATGATTGCGAGTTTCTTGACGACCCCGTACATGAATCATTGTTTAGCTGCAGGTTGCACGTGTGTACGCGCGCGCATTCCTCCCTTTGATTGTGTGTGATATTTAGAGGTGGCGGTCAGAGTGGGAAGTCAGCGGCGGGCAGTTTATTCAACATGTATGATACCGACAAACGCACTAACAATGTATAGCCACAGTATATAGCCACAATGTATAATAATAGCGATCGTTTACTGCTGTCGGTGGAGATAGCTCAAAACCTTCAACAAATGCGCGTGTCTAGACGCTGCAAGTCCACTGCATTCCGCCAACTCTAGTGATGTTATAAAATGGTATATATAAATATTTGACATTAAAATCTCTCGCGACCGCAGAATTTTGCTACGCGACCCCATTTGGGGTCGCGACCCATAGTTTAAGAAGCCCTGATCTATAGCACTGGTTGATAAACTCGTCATCCAAACGAGTCAAATATGAACAATACAAAATCGAAGTTTATTCAAAGCGCCATTTTTTTTAAACTTGAGCTTTGCTTTAGTAGAGACATTTTTATGGAAATAATTAGGATTAAAAGTACACTCTCGAACTTGCTTTTGCTAAATATGTCTTAGTTTAACTAACAGCACATTAAATAAAACTTGGTACTATACTTATATAAAAATAATATTTATTCCCCCTCCCTCTCGCCGTCGTCGCCGGACCGACCGAATAATGGTAAAACAATAAATTCAGAAAAAAAAAAACAATTTTGTTCCTATGCTGATTTGTTTGTCGAATTGCTGCCCGCCGAAAAGTATTTTAACTACAAATAGTTAACTACAAATAGTTAAAATACATTTCGATGCGCAACAATTCGACAGAGATAATGATGCACAAGTTTGCGAGCGACTATCCGCGCTATTGTCACTTTCTAAAAATGTGTCTTTTCTGTAGGCTTGCGTTTAAAAAATGTTGACTAACTAAACATTTCGTGGAAGAGACGCAGCCATAAAGTCAAAGAGCTGCAGGCGGTTCGCGAGTCGATCAGTGGTCTATGGCAAACATTGGTGATGCGCCCCCGTGATGCCCCTGAGACTTTATTTTGAAACTTCCGCTTGATAATTTTATCCCCCTTTTTCGTTTTTTAAAATCACATAACTTCATCTACATCAGAGAAACACAAGTAAATTATCGAAAGTTTGACTAAAACGATCTTTGCACGAATAAATCAATCAATCAACCAATGGATATTATCTTTAATTTCATTTGAGCAGAAAGATGTTAATGATTTTTGATTTTCATAATATCTTTTATTTTAATTTTTTACTATTAATTCAGCTATTTTTGAACAATAAAAATTAAGTCATATGGATGAATAACAAAGTATATGGTACATTAATCAAATGCGATAGAATTGAAAATAATAAGATTTGATCATTAACATAAAAAATAAGTTGTGCACTTTTTTTTAAAAAAGTATTTAATGTCAGGGAAATAAAAAGATCGAGAAATTATTTATTTTATCAATGTTTCATGTGATCTTTCGATAAAAGTTCAAACTAAACATCTGCCATATCTTTTTCAGCTTCATTTCAGAACATTTTTAAAGGCAGGTGTAACAATTCTCAAGCTGATACTGGAATAATAAGTTTATTGATTTTTTGATTTTCCGTTTTCTTATTTCGAAATCATTTATTTACATTTCGATTAGTTGATTTTGATATGTTGTTCTATTTCCTGAAAATTACACAGTTTATACAATTTCTTCATTTTAATAATTTATGGATAAATTTCGTATTAACTCCCCCCACCCCCACCGAATTTATATATTTGATACATAAAATAAACCGAGTTTGTAATATACTTTATGCTGTTTTTGTAATTGACTACCTATGAACTAAGAGTAAAAGCAATCATTAAGGTTAGAAATGATTCTCTCTTTCCTTCTATTATCGTCTCTCTTTTTTAAGTAATTTATGTACTCTGATTTATCTGATTTCTAATATTGCAGCGGTATCATATGCTGTTATAAGATAAAAGTTGCAAAAGTTGGCATCCTTTGTAGTTACTTTTTTCTAAGAATTATTAAAGTTTTTCTGAGTACAACCGTAATAAACTTAATTCAACTGGTTCATTCGAGATGATTTACAGCTCCTTATATATAGCAGTCATACTAATTGCTACAAATGAGTCTGTTTCATTACGAATTATTTGTGGTCATGGGCGACAACTCGCGACAGGTGTTGTTTTTGTCCGACCGAGAGTTTGAATCTTGATTTTACTAAAGACCCACCTTGTAGACTTGTAGAGGGACGATGCACATCGAATCTATTGAGGCTCCAAGTTCTCCCATTGGCGTGGTGTCGAAGTTTGGAGCGGCAGGTGCCAGCTCAGGTGTCGTCCTCGTCACTTCAAAATTTCCAGGAATGTCGTCAATAGCCATCTTGTTGCTTGAAAGCGTGACGTTACTTGAACAATCAGTCAATCAGTCAGTCTCATTACGAAATATATTTAAAGAAAACTTGATTTTGAACATCGTTTCAGTATGATTTTCTTGAGTTAATTATCAGATAATTTAACTCATATATGAATATTTTTTCCATCATTTTTACTGTGTTATACTTCGACAATATGGTCGACAAAACCAAAGAAACCTCGTGTTTGAAATGTTTGAAATTTTTCGAAAATTTCAATGAAAATTTTCAATGCTAGTTTTGATGTCATATTTTCAACCAATAAACCAACCTGCAAAGCATATTTTATATCAAAACGTATGTTCAATAGCGGATTCGTAAAATAACTTAAATTTTTCATGAATATTAAAAAACTTCTCGTTTAAAAGAATAATCTATTAGCGAGCAATTGATCAAAATCCAAACCTAATTGCGATGCCAACATCGTGTTTCGAAAATTAATATATTTGCATTAAAAAAGAATTTTGAAATAATTCTTAGAAATTTTAATATTACTTTTTTTATTTACCTTTACTCCGATTTTCAGAATTAACGAATATTCAGTTACCAAATGAAGTATTTACAGCTGTTATAATAAAAGTGTTTGAAGTCTAAAAAAGTTTATTTAATAATTCAATAATTACTCATATTTAAATCGTTACGTCTTATATGATTTAGGCGTGTAATTTTTTAAATAAATTTTATCACAATATTCTGAAAAAAATCAAATTCAATGGAACATGAATATTATAAAATGTCGATAAAAAAGCGTGTCTTATGAAATACTAATGTCTTAATATTTTTCAAACGAGTTAGAACAGAATACACAATATATTGCACTTAATTTTAAACTCCATATATTGTTATAAAATATTACAAATTTGTTGAGCTGATGATGATTTATGAGTTATTGCACTAATTGACAATTAGTATCCCACTAATGATAGTTTAATTATAAATAATTATTAGTTCGAATTCTGTATCAAAACGAATTAAAGGTTTAGTATGATTTGAGCTGCTTGGAAACCACACTAGGTTATTGGATGATATTTGACCCAGTAGTTTCACTCTTATCAAATATCACATTACGCATATTATTCCTAGACTTTGAGGCCTAGTAATGGTCAATGTTGAAATAATTTCGAATAATAAATATTTTATTTTAAAGCTTTAGTATTATTTATATTTGAGGAATGTCGTACGAGATTAAGTAAAATATCTAACTAACCATTTGTTCAATTGTGGAAAAACAATATGCATTTGTAAATGTTGTCGATTAATTCGATTTCTTTCGTTGTTTTTATGCCATGATCTGGAGGAAGTTATTTTTTATTACTGTGTGTAAACACTTAACAGAATTCAATTTTAACAGAAAGGATTTATTAAATCTTTACCAAAACATGTAATATAACTATAGATTCATACTGCGTACTTATTTGTGTATGATCAGATGATATTTGTTGAAATTGAATTTGTTAAAAATGGATAACATAACATTGTTTTTAAATTTATTTTTCCGTAAAATAGCAACAAATGAATTAATTTTTTGGAATACATTTATCTCAGTTTGTTCTAAGAATTGAATAAAGTTATGTAGTATAGAAGATAGAGTTTCAGTTATTTTAGTAACCAACAGCGACAAGGGATAGTAATCTTTTTCTGCTGGTCAGCATCCCATATAACATATCAATAAATTGTAACATAAGATGATACTTCATTTTAAATCATTAGGTAAGACTATTTGAATCTAACATTTTTATTTGTTTGAAGAACGATGTTTCTATAGCTTCGTGGTTTATGCTTTGTCAATTCGTAAGCTTGTTAGAGTTTTTTAAAAAATGTATGGTAATACATAATTTCACAGAAGTATGTATTCATATTTTAATTTATTTCAATGTTACTTCACAGAAAACAATGATTCCACTACTAAGACCGTAATTTCATATTTCTGTAGACGGTGTATTTGTGAAGAAGCCTTCAAGAGAAGAATGATCTGAAGTGAAGAAAATGTGATACGATGAAGCGTATAACATCTTTTAAACTGGAATTCTCATTGACATTTAAATAAAGTAAAAGTATACATTAATTTTATCAAAATATGATCTCTTATATTTCAATGTCCTATGACACTTCGTATTTAGTTGTGATGCATTAATATTAAATGTTATTTGAAAATACTATTGTACATGCAATGGTTGAGTCTTTTTATTGATTCGTTATAATTCTTCAGATTGGAGAAAAATCTATCAGATTTAAAGGTTCTGGTTTATTTGCATTCATCGACTGTCGAGTAGAATCTTCAATAATATTAACATAACTAATTTTAAAATTTAAGACTATTCTCGTAACTGATGTAATATACTACTAGATTGGAATCATTTTTCTTTTGGTGAGGGGGCTTTTCATGACAAATTTCGTGCATGCGGATTTCCATGTGAGCCTAAATGCTTCACATATTAATTTGCCAAAAGAAAAAAAAAAGAATGTGGCGTCCAGGCATATTTTGCATCCCCTGGTCCTTTTTCTCAACAAGTAAGAGTTGAATTTATCTTCTGAAAGAACTGTATGTATACAAGAATTTAAGTGTATATATATATGAAAATATACATCAATTCATCAGTCACAAGCACTAATTTTCTTTTTTCTATTTTAGGTAACTTAGATATGTGTATTTGCATACAAAAAATAATTTTAAATATTTGTTTTGCTTATAAAACCTAGTTTAAGTTATAAGGCATGAAATATGACATTTAAAAAATATTCTCAGAATGCCTTTCTAAATAATCATTATAAATAAATAATTATTTCAATACATGCAAAATCGGTCTCTGCTTTGCGAATAATAATTAATTTTTGATAAACAAAGCACATAAACACTATTTTGTAGAAATGCGCTGAATTTTTCTTCTATAACAAGGAACGATGCAATGAAATAGATTTACGGGATACACAACATAAAGTGGTTGGCTTAATTTTCAATCCGTAGATACTCTTTCTCTTCGTTCTAACTCCTTCATGCATGAAACGAAAAAAAAAAATTATATGCTTCACATAAATATAATAGATAAATGAAGGACAGTCAAATAACATATATTCTTATGCACCATTGTTTTTTTTACCTTTTCACTTTTTGCCAGAAAGGGGGAAATATTCATTTTGAGCAAAAATTTGTGTGTTCCTTTACGTTGTCAATACTGTAGTATCAGAATTGTTTCGTGACGGCAAATTTTTTTTATTTGTTGCGAAATTTGTAAATTGCGATGTTTTCGAGCAAAAATGTACGTATGAAATGCAGAAATGTCTCGTAATTTTCCGTTCTTCAGATAATGTTATGTTCTCAAAATATATTTTTTTGTTGTAAACAAGATCTTATTTGTCGTTCGTCTGTTCCATATTGTAACCTTTATCAAGGACTTATTTAATGTAGCTAGCTCACGAGTTAAGACGAGATATTTTGTAAGATTAGATACAGATAAAAAAAAGCCTGTTTTTTTTATTTGGAATTTTGAATCAGTTGTATGGATACATTCATTTTCAACATATTTCAAACATCCTTTCATCTGATTTATTTCTGTATTTCTTAACAACTAAAAATCATCTGACAGATAAACTGAGATACCAATATATTACAAATATAATACTATGGATTTTCAATTAAATTTGTTAATTATTAGTCCAACACAATTACAAATTTCCTTTTTTAGTGTAATTAAAAATTAAATCTAATATACGAGCATCAATATCTGTAATTGGGCGTATTTGGTGGGAAAGTATATCGCCAAAATAATATTCAAAACCATGAAATTCAACGCCCAATACGTTATTTCGAAGATAAATTTGAGCAACCATGAATGTTTTAAAGAATATGCTGCAAAATTTTCTGCTAGGTAATATCGACTTCATTTTATTATTTTTTTTTATTTCAATATAGCTGTTGCTTTTCAATTATTTTTCCTTTAATATTTGAACTAAACAACATTTTTTTAAGGAATACGCATATTTCTGAAATGTTCAGCTAACAATACATTCAAATTATCCTAATTTGGACTTAAAAATATAATTAATAACCAGTTATTCAAGGAACGACACGAAAGAAAATCTTCAGGAAAAACTTCTATCGAAATTTCAGTGTTATTTTCAAAAGCCCTCGTTTCAAAATAACACATACATAGGTTTGTTTTGTATTCAAAGATAAAAAGACAGAAACCAAATAAGGAAATATAAAACGACTATGTGTGTTAAAAAATCTTCAAAAGAATGAGGAAGTTTTAAACATAAATGTGATGAATTACTTTCATCTAGTTCAATATATCCATCAAAAAAGTTCTGCCTCCTTTTACATTTTCATCGACAAAAAATATGTCAATCATTTTCTATTTGAAACAAGTTTAAGAAGTGCACCCAAAGTGATTTATGATGTTAAATTCTTAATCTGAGATCTCTTTTAAGATAACTGAGACTCTAAAATGCTTAAAAATTCACATTTTTTATTTTATTTTGGTGTAAAAAATAGAGGGCACTCCTCTGAATCTATAGGAATGATATTTCTTAGAATTTTACACATAGAACATTCTAGAATCGAATTTCAGAATTGAAAATAAACTTTCTAGAAAATCTATTTCATCCATATAGAGCAAATATTTTGCACATTATGATATGAGACTATTTCCTATACAGCGAACATATTTTTTTCCTGACAAGAAATCACAAATTTTAGGGAATCGCACAATATTCGAATAAAAATTATGATAAATATGAATCATAAAATTAAAATTTTTAATAATTTTATTAGATTTAATTTTTAAAAGACTATTTATGTTCACTGTTTAGAATGTTATGCGTAAAGTATTCCACAAAATTTTGAAATTATTAAACAGTTTATTTTTGGCACAAGATGTACCTAAATGCCGCTAATGATGATTAAGCGCACATAAATAATTATCTATATTTATAAATGTGATTTGCTTTACCTAATACCTAGATATAACTACAGATGCCTCAATGTAAAAATATATATAATGATATTTATTATGCTTAATTTTTAAAATAAGAACCATTTAAACATGGCATAAAATAATCTCATTCTTACTTGACGAAAGCGTCTCAGTTACCTAGGTAACAAAAAAAACCTCTCAGTCTACTTTACTACACATAAGATGCATTTTATGTTGTTGAATAAAATAAGTATAAGGGAATTATTTTTATTAAATCAAGCTTTTATTTAAAGATGGACTAAGAGGCATAAAAATAATTTTTTAATTGTAAAAAACATGTAACGTATAACTTGAGGCGCTCATTCAAGATACCCAGGTAATACTGATAAACTGAGTACAATAGCTACTTATATATAAGATCAAAAGAAGTACTTATGTCGCAAGCCTTTATACATAATACATTATATTACATTTAAAAATGATTCTTAAAGATTTTTTTTTACTTATATTTATTTAATTTTTTAGTCAGAAAATCAATTACGTGAGCCATACGTATGAGCAATATTTTAATTCAATTAGACTATTAAGTACAAGACCCCTCCCCCTACTCCAAGCCTGTCACTGCTTGAGCTTACCGTATTGCCATCGGAATTATACGTGTATGCAAAATTTTAGTTTGATCGAATGATAGGAAGTTGGTTGAAATTTGATCACAAGTTTTGAGCTTCAAATACACATATGCACATAACAAGTTAAATAAAAATCTACAAAAAAGTAATTTGATTTCATAGACAGTAAGTTGATAAAATAACCAATGCGTCAAAAATTGAATGACGCGAGGGAAAAAAAATACATTTATATCTGCCGTGTAGGTGTGGGTTTTTTAATACTGTTATCTCAAGTTACAGCAAAGAGGAGGAAAGATGTCGATAAGACTGAAGTACTTAATTCTCGGACATTGTTTGTAAATAGAGTTATCGGATCTAGCTCGAGTTTTTACGTTCTTCTTGGATGAAAGATTTACCCTGAATTCTCGTAGAAATTGAAAGTAGTTTAATAACAAATTACTGAACTATTTCGCATGATACAGAAATTTAAATTTTAAGTTCATTATTTATCAATATTACGTATAATGAAACGTTGTATGAAGAAAGACTCTGCTTTTCGTTAAATTTACTCAAAAGCTATATTATTTCAATTCATTTTTTCAAACTTGATGCGAGGTTTTGATCTTTAGTGTTTACTTTATGGGGAGCAAAGGGATGAGAGAGGAAAATTTAATCATAACTTGTGAACTGAAAGATGCTGAAAATATCTTAAAAATGAAATAATGAAAAGACTATCTCAAAATTTTTTTTCCTCTCTCCTCTCTTAACTTATTTTGTTTAGCATACAAATCTAAACCAAAAACATTTTTAGAAAAAACTGTGCATGAATAACATGTGTAATTTTCATAACTATTTCAGAACTCTAGTAATAAATGTTAACTTATAAATGTTCTTCAATGATTACATTTTTGATTAAAATGGTGACAAATTTTTCCACGACTAATGAACTGAAAAAGGTACTAACACTCTTCAATGAAAATATTATTACGTGCACCTATACAGAATTGTTTTAATGGATGGAATAAATTTTCAAGGCCAAGGAAGAAATAAAAGAAAGATATTAAACTAAAGCAAATGCAATACATTTCAATAAATATTTAAAGATATGCACATAGAATAAAATAGAAAGTAAACTTGATGTTTAATACATTAGTATACATATCTATATTTTTATTAAATTTATACAATTTTAAAAATTCATACACACATTCGTAATTAACACAATTACTTTTATCAAAACCTGAATCAATATAAAACAAACTTGAACTCTCATTTCAGAAAATGGATTTTCCTTTAGGAATATCTCCTACTCAGGCATTTTTTCCGTACAAGCGTTTATGTGGTAATATAGCGGTCACACTCAAGGGTTTGTGGAAGCGAAATTGAAGTCGAGCAGCATGCTCAAGTCCTGATTTATGACTAAAACTCTGTAGCTCTAAATATGTCAAATAGATCTTGGAAATAAATAATGCCCAACCAGAAGCAACTCTAGAAGTGTTGGAAATAAACATCATAAATTTGAAACACTTAACGAATGACGAGATAGGTACCTGAGCTAGCGGCATCCCACTTTCTGTATACATGCCCAGAAAAGTGAGGATTTTAAGATTCAATAGATTTTTGACGTTCATCAGTTGCACTATGATATCTAGAGTCCGCTATTCCTGAGGTTCCCAAACTGTGTGCCGCGGTGCCCATACCTCTGTACCACGGAATTCTAAATTTTTGGCTCTTATGATAAGTCACGCCTTCAAAAAGAGTAGGGAGCTGTGCGAAAACCTCAGGTCAAAAAGGGCACGTAAGTTGAAATAATTTTGGAACCACGGGGCTGTGCATTAATTCCAATCGATTGCTCAATCAACTGTGCTACCGCAGCCTAGAATTCCTAATATGCAGAAGCGCGAGTGTAATTAACGATTAAGCAATTTTTCTGTTTGCGATGCAATTAAGAAAAGTACCAAGGGGGCATTTAAGATTTAAAAAGTTCTTTTGATTCTTTAGCCGAATGTCTTTGTTAGTGAAGCCCTGAATGATCACAGAAAATTTTAACGAGCATTCGGAGCATTCGTTAAGTGCCTCTACAAAGCACCACTTTTCCTCGAGGGAATTAAGTCTGGCGAAAACACAGTCTTCGGAAAAGCCATTTGCAAATATTTAAGGTCAATCAAAAGCATCCAGTAATATAAAGAGGGTAAAAAGAAACAGCTTTACTTACAGTCTTTGAAGACAATTTGGCGGTTTAAACTATTGATGGGCCGTCTCTTCTTAGCGAAAGAATAAAAGTTTACAAATTTGCTGAGAATCATACACAAATAGCTTTGAAAATAACATCATGGAATTACTTTAAGGATTCATTGGTTGTAACATAAAATAGGAAATGATTTGTTACATATCTGACGAGAATTTCTAAAGAAATTAAACCGAGAGGTTTATCTTTGTATTTTTAAATGGTATCACATTTTATAGTTCATTATGTGTTGCATTTAATAAATATGGGAAATGAACTTTGCAACAGAAAGTTAGATACATTGAATGATATTTTGCTTTAACAATGTATTCTAGAAATAAATGACTCATTTTCATATACATTCTAAATAAAGCTATGTGATAACGGAAGTAATGAAAACTAGGCTTGATTGAAAAGTATTGCTTCTATGGCCTTAATTTATTTTATTTGTGACCCGAGTTCTAAATCTTGTTGTACCTGCAAATTACATGTGCCCTCTATATAACGCACTTGTTCTTTTCGTTCCCAAGTGTCTTGTCGTGTATGAATATTGAGAAAAATGTCGATTTACCTGGAGGTGAGGTTGAGGCAACCAAAATTTTTTGCACCCGATTTTGCATTTTGCGACTTTCATCTCATCCCAAAGATGAAAGAGCTCTTTAAGGAACATCACTTCCGGCTTAGGTTTTAATTTAGTTTCATTTAAATATCCATTTTAAGCCATCTCTTAAATTAAAATCTATATCTGCTTCAATAGGGGGTATATTTTCAAGATATAACGGTAAGTTTCTGAACATAAATTTGAGTTTAATGTGGATTATAAGCACCCTTAATTGAAGATAATATTCAATACTAGACAGGGCACGTATTTTCGAGATACAGTACTCTCTCTGTAATCCGGCAGATATCGGATCAGAGCTTCGTAGGATTTAAGGAAACGCAAGATTAATCGAAAATCACTAGAAATATCGCATTTAAACAGCAAAATTTATGTAATATTATAAGGAATTTAATAGTCTACGCAAATAAATTGTCGAATACACGAAATAACTAAAACTTAACTTTTACTCCCTCTGAACGATCCTGGATCCTTGTTCGATAATAATCCACGAAGATTTATAACGTCATCTACGTATACGCATAATTAATCTCTATTAACTTCATTATTAAATCATAACTAATTTCCTCTACTTTTTTATACATCTAACTTTCTTACCTGTCTTATATTCAGCTTCGCTTCGCTTACATATACGTTTCTTCTATTCAGTTCAATAGAGTTCTTTAGTTCAATAATTTGCATACATCATGTTTCATTTGGATGGGTGGAGGGGGGGGATCCTCAAGTTTAATGAGAGAAAATCGTGGATAGCCCAATGTTACACGTGTTGTTTCTCAGCGGGATTTTGAAAACGATGAATTATTTATTTACTTTTATTGCGGTTGTAAGCTGAGGAGCAGGCGTATAAAAAATGGCAAAAATGAATATTCTCGCGATTTCCCTTATTATCCACAATTTTCAAATGAGCTAACATAGCACCCAATGGATGTTCAGCACCCAGAGCCAGACTCCGTAAAGGATAACGGATATCCTTTAAAACAGGCAAAACAAATTTTTCGAGAGGAGAAACTAGATCTGTAGCAGCAGACCGGATGACCGGTCGAGGCGAGTTCACGGTCAGCTCTTTTCTGGTTTTATCTGGACGTGCTGCATAACTTCCGGACCCATATTACGTGACTTAAACACACCCAGATTTAAATAAACAACGGAGTGGTTGAAACTACAGAGCGAGATTTCTGGTCGAAAGAGAGGAGTTGATAATTCACTTGTTACATAATTTCGTTGAGTAATCTTTTGAGGGTGTTTGAAAATCACACGAAATAAACTGACAAATGTTTGGGATCAGGAGAGATTAAGTGTAGCTTACGGAGTTACTTTCCTTATAAGAAGGAAATACCTCCTCCTCATAACTATTATTAAAAATTATTAAACTGTTAAGTTGCATAATTTATGAATATACAAAAATATTTAAATGTAATTATTGTCTGGACGAAAAATAGCGTGCTCTTAGCAGCGGCGGGAATTCTGAAGAAAATATTATTATTTACCTATATTTTAATTCATAATCATTTTGGGCGAGGTAATTAGAACAAAATCCTTGTTTCTCCTTTTTATATTGAGACCCTTCACGTGGCAAGGCTGATGCACGTTAAATCTGTAAAGTTTTCAAGTTCCTAAGTGGCGTGATGTGTAAGTTTGAAGAGGGAGTGGCCTGCTCTTGTGTCGTCCTCATAATTTAACCGAGGTTAAAAATAATAAAATCTATCGCCAATAACCACCATGTTGTTTTCTCAGTGCGATGTTAAACAATTAATAAATGCTTTTTATGTTTTCTGTATTCGTAATGTTTACAGCCAATTTCGTTTCGAATAATGTACAATAATGTACAAGAAAAATAAAGTGAAGGAAGGTGTTAAAATAGAATATTATTTTTATAGTCATATATATATATATATATATATATATATATATATATATATATATATAGTGGCATCTTAAATATAGAGATTAGGTTTTTAAGAATATGATTGCAGAGATATTGAGTTTTATTCACGCCAGTCAGAAATGTTCTTAGAAATTCGAGGTTTCGGACGTAAATATAGAGTGGGACCCTAGTAAAAAAAAAACAAATAAATAAATTCTTGTGAAACACTTTTATATAAAAAACTTTAAAAAATTATTCAAATGCAGGTAATAATCTTAATGAATACGGTAATATATTATCAGAGAAGAAAATGAATGCAATTTTATTTTGCTTAATTTATTGTAAGAGATTTTTTTTTCATTTTATTCACCTTAAGTCTTCGTTTAAGTTACTTTTCTTACGAATAGCAGCGTTAGTTTGAATAATATTTTGTGATAATGTGGATTTTGTGTATGTATTCTAACGATAAATGAAAAGTAAAATAGCTACTTACATATAAATGAGAGGAAAAAAATAATAACGCTTAAGGCGTTTATTAAATTACATACTATTTTAGATAAAAGCAAATTATTTTTTTGTTCCTTTTAGTCCGGTTCTTTAAACAAAAGTTTATTAAATTTTTTTTACATATATTTCTTTAATTACTTTTAGTCTGGAAATTTAGGAATAAAAAACGTGAGCTACACGTGAGTGCAAATTTTTAACTCAGTTTAACAATGTTAAGTGGAACCCCTTTGTACTAGGGTAACCGAAGCAAAGCTCTACTAGTCCCTGGGACATAGGGTATATACCCGTTAAATGGCACATACCCTGACTCTTTGTATGGCGGAAGTTTTCATATTTTGCTTTCCTAACGTTTTCTTAACGTGACACTTTTTTTGTAAAATTATACTCACGAAAATCACGAAAGCTTCTGATATGAACACGAAACTTGAAAATAGCAAATATAACATTTGATATTTGTTACTTGTTTCTTGTTTTATTTAAATTAATTTTCATTATTTATAATTTCTGACAGAATTGAAAGATTTATTTGGAAGGTAAGAAACCTCCGAAGATTAGAAAATGGAAATGAATAATTTTCTTTTGCAGGAGGTCTAGGCGACGTCACATTAACAAAACTGTACACAGATGTGTTTGCGAAATTTTATATTTTTGTTTTCAGAGTCTTTCCTACAGGCGAATGCCATTCATCTATTGCGTATGCAGCCGGAAATTTCTGCAAACGCACAGGTGGCAGAAGATGAAAAGCGAAAATGAGGAAAGTAATAAACACTGCATAAATAGAAAAACAAGTGATTTTTGTGAAAGGGACAATTTGGTCGGGTTTTTTTCCTCGATTTTTTTTTCTTCATTTGTTAGGTACGAGTGACCTATTCCTGATTATGATGCGAAAATAAACATATAAAGGGTCGTGAATTCTTTCCAGAATAGTACGATTTACCTTTTTTTTTTTACAAATGCATTTTCACTCATTATAATATTTATTAATTAGTCATCGAGAATTCATCTCTTAGTATTTTAATACAGTCTCTGAATAGATACCTCTCGATACAGCGTTTTAATATCCGCTTATGTGGTTTATTTTCTTATCCAATCCCTCTCAGGGCCTTACTTTCTTTAGGTAAGTACGGGCATAGTGTCTTCTGTGAACCTAGTGATTGTTTTCCTTTCCCATGGCGTGTACTGTCTTTGGTAAATACGGATGACATGCCCCCAGGATGCCCTATTGATCCTTCTCAATTTTTAATCTTCTTCATGTTGAACAATATTTAACTTTTCTTCCAATGTTTAGATCACAGTTACACAAAATTTGGCGCAGCCTAGCCAGATTTTTCTCTTGAGCTATAAACCTCAACGTTCACTCACTTTCTTATCCAATCACGCAAAAATACAGTGATGTTTTAGTTTATTTACATGGCCGGTTTTATTATTGATATTTATCCAAATAATAAAAAAAAGTGTGTATCTTGAAGTTTTGTAAAATAATTTATAATCAATAAGCGTATTCGAATTCAATATCCACAGTTAGTCGATTATATAATAATGTAACAATTAGAAAGCAACATGAGGATTATTGGAGATGGTCCTCATAATTTTAAATCATAACGAAGTGTTGTGGTCGACACACCTGAGTTGCACCTCCTTATTCAAACTCCCCCACCACACCAACGTGAGGACTCTATTCTCCCGATAGATTTAAAATGCATCAGTCCCACTAGACGACAAGTTATCAGCGATATCAAGATTCGAACCCACGACTAGAATTAAACTACTGGAGGTGGTAAACTGAGGAAGAGGAAACTAAAGTTTGAAAAGGGAGGTGCAGCTCAGGTACATTGGACGATACACCTGAGCTGCATCTCTCTCTTCAAACTTCCCCACCACACCAACGTGAGGACTCCCGATATATTCAAAATGCATCAGTTCCACTAAACGGCGGGTCTTCACTGAAATCAAGATTCAAGCCCACGACTCGAAAGAAGCTACTCCGGCTCTGAGCTCGTGACCGTGACTACTCGGTTACAGCGGTTGATATATCAGCTATTAGATTATTATTCATATTACAGTTACAGTATTTAATTTCAAATTGACGTAAGCAGTCTTTATTTTCCTATTATATATATATTAAATTTAAAGATGTATACAAATATCTTATATATAATTTTTAATGTTTGTTTGTTCCTTTGTTTGTCCGTTTTACAAATCCACACCATTGATCGATCGTATCGCTCCAAAATGTTTTAGGGAGTTTTGCTGATGAGTGGAAGGTGCCTTTAACATATTACTACCCAAGCAATGTTTCAAATTTATTTTTAATGAATTTTTTTAGACCTACCTTTTCACCATTTTTCACTACGAACAGACGGTAAGTTTTTAACTAAATCAATACGGCATCAATATTTATTTACTTAAAAACTTTTACTTTTGAATTTTTATTGAAATCTTTTTCGTTTTTAATAATTTGCTTGCATGTTTTCAAGTTTTTTTTCTTAATAAATAACGTCGGAGCATTATTTTTGTATTCTTTGCAGGCTAACTCTCGAACGAAATGTTGTTAAATTATGATTCTTGCACCTTCAGAGAGATGTTAATAAATTAGCCGATTTTCAGTGAATTTTTGAAAATAGTGCTAAAAAGTACAAATTTTAGTTTTTCAAATTTTTTTTTTTTTAAATAGTATCATCAAAAAATCTATCAGATTAAATGAAATAGTATTCATATGGTATATAGAGTGAGAACTTGCCGTTGATTTAAAAAAGAAAGGAGCAATTCTAATAATAACTTAATTCTGATAGTCACTTGCGGCTCACTTAAAATTACTCAAAATATTATTTAAATGTTGATATTCATTAAAAAAAATTTATGCTTCGAGTTTTATTGTTATATATTTTTGACTCACCCGTGCAAAGAATGGATAAACTTGCTAATTAATAATATTAAAGCAAATTCTATGAACAACACATCGACTTTATCCTCTCGTAAAAATAGATTTACAGAAGACTGGATGTATATATTATTACAAATACTTTCTAATATTAAGAGAAAAACTATTTGCTCTTTTTGCATAACTCTTCAAGTCGTAGAATTTCAAGAGCAAAACGTAGCTTCAGTAAAATGATTATTACTAAGTAATTAATAAAGTGCACTGTAAATTTTCGAAGACTAACCAAAACATAAAAGACAAAAAAGAGGCTTTGGATAATTATTAAACGATGAAATTTAACTGGTAAAGTTTGATTCGAAAATAGATTTTCCGCTATAAAAGGGAATATTTAATAAAATGTAAATGGAATGATTAACTTTAAATAATACATTTTTAGAATTTCTTTCTTAAATAAGTTAGACTATTCCTTAAGTCTAATCCACAGTATAATTTCCAATCGAACGTACCCTATTCGTACACATATATCATTTCTATCTTTTATATTTATGGGAAGTTTTTGAGATTTATGCACAATATTTCTTACGTTAATTTTAACAATTCAATTTCATACCTTTCATATTGCAGAATTAGAGAGAAAAAGTAATGCTTGAATATAAATTTCAAGTTCATGTATTCTTTTTGATTTTTTTTTAATTCGAAAAAATTACCATTGATTGATTTATTAACTGAGTACGTTAGTTAATTTTCGTTTTAAAATCATTTTATCAAAGTTCTGAAATTCTTAGATAAATAATTTTTATTCTTCCTAATTTAGGTCCAAGTTTTCGCATATTTTTTAATGGCGCACACTTACTGATATAGCAACTATTATTAGTTATCGGATAATTTTAAATATTTAATAAACAGTAATTATAAATTAAATTTATAGATTCAAACCAAAAACATGGCTTTAAAAATCAGTGCTAGAATATTTTAATCAGCCATCTGAAACACATAGCACTAAATATTATATTTTCTAATGTATTAAAAAAATAAACTGAAAATAAATGTTCATTAATATTAGCTAAACATAAATTAAGCGGATTACGGAACGGTGACACAGTCATTATCGTCCAGAAACTTCAGATTAGATAAGACAGGCGAAACGTGATTAATTTGGGAATCAATAAAAGTAAATAATGCCCCGCTAATGAATATTCGTTATCACTGCTGTTGGGTGAAAAGTCCAGAAATAATGTGGCGCTAAAAATACCAAGCCAAGTTCTCGGAGATGCTTTAGTAAATAAAAATAATCAATAATATTCAGAGGCACATATGTCCGCATAAATAAATTATTGTAACTATAGGACTAAATAAAACAGTTGTAATTTATTAAATAAGATGTTTACTGACTGGGAAAATAAATATGTAGCAATTCATCAATTTCCTTAAATCTGGTTGATGTCTTTAAAAACCTATTATAAACGTAGTTATGGACATGATTTTGGATAAAAATTAGCCAAAGCTTCATTTGTATGATTAATTTTACACATTTTTCTCGTAATGCAGTGATTTATACATCTTGTTAATTTTTTCAGCAATTTTACAATAGAAAGAAAACGCAACGAAATTTTTTTAAAAATACAAGCCAACGTCGATTCGGTAACTTGCGCAAGAAATCCCGTCTATTTCAAGAGTCATTCTCCATATACTTAAGTATTTAATTTTATGATTTATTTCTAGGAATAATTATTTATAATGTTCTCTTTACAGATTTATACTCAGCTTGTCACGCCCCCTCTACTTATTTAAATGAACAGATGTTGTTAAGCTTAATTAAATAGTCTATAAGGTCACAATTCCGATTGAAGAGACATCTATTACATTTCTTCACGAATTATGTAAGTTTGCCCTTTCTCAAATGATTCTTAAGGCGCAATGAATCCTAAAAAACAAGAAAGAAACAACAAAGATTCAGCATACCAATTCATTCATTTCGAGAAAGGTAATTATTCGTCAAATATTGCAGGTTCGATTCCTATAACCATTTACTTGAACCAGGAATCACTTCAAATAGATTTTAATCACAGGCGATCAACAACAGCAACTCACTCCAATTTCTACCTTATAAACATCTACATGCTTCTTGTTATCCTCTTTCCTTTCGTTTGTATAATCCCGTTTCATTTTATTGAGAAGGAGAAGGAATTAAAATAAGAAAAGATATTCCCATATGTTAGTTAAGGGGAGGTTCGCGAACAAACTGACTTTACAAGTTGAATAGAACAATCTTTATTTCTTCAAACTTTTCTAGATATACATGCATATGGGCAAATTATCATTCATTACAGATAGTATTATACTAAACTTACAAACATTTAAATTGTTAGCTATTTCTCTATTTCTCTTAACATATCATTACATGAACAAATCAATTAACTCCCTTGTCTTTAGAAAATTTAAAAGAAAAAAGATGTATAATACGTCAGAATATCTGACTCGTATGTTGATTTTATTGGAAAATCAACACTTGAATAAGTTTTGTTACAGTCTGTTCCCTCTAAATTTAAAAATAAAAATCTGGTTTTTTTTTAATTTAAAAAAAAAAAGTTTTTTTTAGTTCCCACAAAAAAAAAAAAAAAAAAAAAAACTCCCAACTTGTATAATGTGATACACTTAAATTTCGCAAGTTTAAAAAAATGACTGCGTAGATGAAGTAGAAAAATATTGTGAGACCTTTACCCCATTGTTAAGGTTTGACAATTTAAATTGGAAAAAAAAACCAATTTAAATCTATATTTTAAATGTCTCATACTTATTATACGTTTTATACTTTTCGAAGTAACCACAGTAACTTAGAGAATTTATAAGTTAAGCTTATAACTAATCGCATTCGTATGATAAAGAAATATGCTTCATTCGATACATAAGCGTCTTCATTTGGTGAACTTTGTTCGAACAGATGATTAATTATTACACGAAGGAAGCTGTGATTTAAATGAAACAAAAGTACTGCATTCATTAAGCCTTTAGTACAATTTCTGTTAAAAAATCAGCAATACCTGTATTCATGAAGAAAAACATTGTAATTCATTCTTTTTTTCTTAATTAATTTAACATTCGAGTGCTTTTAACTATAATTTGCAAAAATTCGAATGAGAATACATTCAATCGTATTATTTCTATTACACACATATTTCTAATAAAAATAAATTCAAAAGGATTAAACATATAGCTGGCTGATTAATTCATTCGTACTTTTTTTTACCAATATTTATAATTCAGTGTAAATATGCATTATGATTTTGCTACTTCTTATTTACAAGTTTTTATTTTATTTAACTTGCTAAAAAATATGTTTTTCCAGTTAAAAATTTTCACACATGGATGGATCAAGTAATTTCTTTTAATCATAAATTTCGTGACTAAATATTAAATAAATATAAGTAAATATTATATATAAGTATTATTAATAAATAAGTAAAAAAATTAAACAAAGCTTTTATTTAAAGTGGGACTCAAAGGTATAAAATGAATTTTTCAGTGTGTAATTTATAATTTATAAAAGCTTGAGACATTAATACTACTTTTGAACTCATATATAAGTTGCTATGGAGCTTAATTTATGAGTAATTATGTTGGTATCTGAGTAAAGTGCTTCCAGCTTTCATAAATGATACATCATTTTTCATTTAAAAATCATTTTTATACCTTTTAGTTCGTCTTTAAATAAAAGTTTGATTTAAAGCGTGTTTTTACTTATATTTATTATTTAGATAAAAGATACAACTGATAACTCTAATGATAAAATAAAAGCGGAGCAATATAATCGAGGTTTGAGAAAAATGATTAAATGGATTATTCCATTAGCTTTACATTTGCTAGACATTAAATTTCATTTATTTTTAAGTTTCATATAAATAGGTAAAACAATTTTGTCTAATGTAAAAATTTTAGTAAATCTCAAGGTTATTTTTGAGCAACAACGAGTGAAAAAAAATATCCATTCCCCTTATTTTTTTTTTGTTTTTGTTTAAATTCCACAGTTATCTCTATGAAGAATCGGCTTTATAGGTATAGAAGTGCTATCAACTTTAAGAATTGTTTTACTATACAAAATTCTATAATTTATTTTCTAATATGTTGTTTAAATATTTTAAACGTTTACCTGTGTGTACGCATGAAATGTTTTAGAAATTTTATTATTTTCCAATAAATTTTTGTGTGATTGGACCTTTTTTAATAATTAATATTTTTAAGCCCAAAAGGTCAATTGAAAAGTCCCCGGCCTACCATAGTAAAACACATTTTTTGGGCAAAATTAATTTTTTTTATCCAACATATTTCCCTTCAAGGGTGATATACTGATTATAGCGACCCTCCAACTTTTCGATACCATTTTTGTAGTACGATTTGTCCTTTGCTTCAAAATTGGCCTCAGTTTCGGCGATCACCTCTTCATTCGACGAAAATTTCTTCCCAACGAGCATTCTTTTGAGATCCGAGAACAGGAAATAGTCGCTGGGGGGGCCAGATCTGGAGAATACGGTGGATGAGGAAGCAATTCGAAGCCCAATTCATGGATTTTTGCCATCGTTTTCACTGACTTGTGACACGGTGCATTGTCTTGGCACTTCCTTTTTCTTCAAATGCGGCCGTTTTTCGGCGATTTTGTCCTTCAAACGGTCCAATAACGCTATGTAATAGTCGCTGTTGATGGTCCTTCCTTTTTCAAGGTAGTCAATGAAAATTATTCCATGCGCATCCCAAAATACAGACGCCATAACTTTGCCAGCCGACTGTTGCGGTTTCCCACGCTTTGGAGCGGGTTCATCGTGTGCAGTCCACTCGGATGACTGTCGATTGGACTTCGGAGTGAAGTGATGGAGCCATGTTTCATCCATTGTCCCATATCGACGCAAAAACTCGGGTTTATTACGCTTGATCATCTTCAAACACTGCTCCGAATCATCAACTCGTCGTTGTTTTGGGTCAAAAGTGAGCTCGCGTGGCACCCACTTTGCACAGAGCTTTCTCATACCCAAATATTCGTGAATGATATGATGTACACGTTCAGTTGATATCTTTAAAGTGTCTGCTATTTCATTCAATTTCAATTGACGGTCATTCAAAATCATTTTGTGGATTTTTTTAATGTTTTCGTCGGTAACAACCTCTTTTGGGCGTCCACCGTCTTCGGTGCTCATTTCACCACGTCTAAACTTAGCATACCAATCCTTGATGGTCGATTTTCCTGGGGCAGTGTCCGGAAACTCGGCATCAAGCCAAGTTTTGGCTTCAACTGTATTTTTTCCCTTCAAAAAGTAATATTTTATCAACACGCGAAATTCCTTTTTATCCATTTTTTTCACAATAACAAAAGTTGCTTCACTGAAAATGCTATAATTCACAAACTAATGATCCGATAGCTGTCAAATTTATACACGCATCTTTTGAGGATTAGGGCTAACTAAAAAACATATGGATTTAATTTTAGTAGAGCCATCTATGTGTCAGGCCGGGGACTTTTCAATTGACCTGTTATGTATACTGGATAAGAAAAAAAATTTCTGAATATTTTAGGAACGATTGACTTTCGTTTATGTTTCATTTGAATAGATAATCATTATCTAATACCTTTCCAGTCCTTATGAGATTCTAACGACTTTTTAAAATGATTACTCAGAATATACAGAAGGATTTCATACATATGATACTTTTGATTCCTTTAATTTATACTTTAATGAAGTAACATTTTAGTTGAGATTTTTTTTCTTCATTAATATTATTAATAAAACAATAAAACACGAAATCATAGTACAATTAGATCTCGCACTGAAACTTGTAGCGACAATTATAATCTAAAAGTGAATTATTTTTAAATCAATCCATCCCCAGTTATATTTTACTTCAAATAATTTAAAGCAAAAATTTTTATATGTGTTTAAATATATTACTTTCATTGTAATTTTAAAAAGTATATTTTATGTCAATACCTCGTAAATGAAAAAAAAAAAAAATATTTTTCTGAAAACTTCAAGTAGGAAATAGATTTTTTCAAGTTCGAGATGGCACTTCCCTGCAATGGTACTCTTATAAAGGAAAAGAGAATTTACAGAGATTTCATCAGCAAGCCAAAGTAAGATTGAGTCATGATCTTTTAAACTATGCGACGAATTTGATGATCATTTTGGAGATGGCTAGAAACTTGGCGGCTTTGATGACAAAACAAAGATTCCAGAAAGTGTTGGAATTTTGGCAAAATCTCGACTGAGATTAAAGTTTTGGACTTTTCTTAGATTTTCTCTGTGACATCATACCTGGCCGGAGTGCCATTAAAGAGGAGAGATGCGAATCTGATAAAGATCGAACAGGAAATCTATTGGAAACGGTCACCGAGGAACTGTTGGTAGTGTGGCCAAGTGAATTTGCAGAAGTGGCTTTTATCTGCCAGGGAATTTACCGGGAGCTGTCAGAGTCTGCATTGGAAGTGCAGAGTATTAATGTCGAGATTTGTCCCTTATGCCAGCAAATAAGGTGGTGAACCATCATTACAAGTCTTTCTTTTGCTCCTGTATCTGCGTCACTAATATATACAAGTGCTGTGTTTCTTTTTTTGTGCTGTTATTCTGTCCAAGTATAGCTTGTATGCCATCCTGTCCGGAATATTTGTGAATAAAGTATCATTTGTCATTGTCTTTTGAGCTAGACTGATTTTCCACAATTTATACATCCCCGCCAGTTTGTAAACTTTTGTAACAATATTATTTTTTTTCAATTAGATAAGTAATTCACATATGTTGCATCCATTCTCTATCGGAAGTTTCTTACATGTGAAGAGTTTTGTTTGAGATGAATATACTTTTCTGGGGGGAGGGGAAATAGAAACAATCTTGTTCTGTTAAAGAAGACTCGTGATGAAGCAAGTTCAGGTCAATGGAAAATAATATCGCACCTGTTTCTAACAATAAAAATATGTTTTGCACATATATTCAAGAAATATTTCCTCTGCGATTTTTCAGAAACATCAAGTATACTCACAAAATTTAAAAATTTGGTTTTTTCTAAAATCTAATTGCGTATGTATTTCATTCACAATTTGCGATTTTATGCTTAATAATAATAATTTATATATAACTGATATAATTTCTCAAATTAATCTCTTTGACATACAAAGATGTGTCGTTTTTTTTGCGATTGCCAATTTCTCTCAACAAATATATGTTATAAATTAAATTGATAAACAAATTGAAGTTTGTTTACCAATTTGCTTCGATCGCAAGTTTTAAATAAGAGTATTTAATTTACCATATTTCTGGCAAGAATAAAATGCGCACAGTTAGTAACCAAAGAAAGCGAAAAAAGGCCTTGCAGAGAAAGGAACGATTGTTGCTAATAAATGCATTACCCCTTAAAAGAACCGTAGTAAAAATTTTGCAGCATTTTGAAGCGTTTTTTAAATCTAATTTTTCGTAAATAAATACAGGAGAAAAATGTATTTTCCATTTCAATTGAATTTGTTTTTATTTCAACATGTTCATTATGCGATGATGCCAAGCGTGAGAGGTTCAACTCGGCGTTTTACGAAGTTTAGCAAACGCTGATCCAAAAAACGTGATTAAATTGAGTTTTCGCGTTTTATCACGGCTTTTGAAATTTAGACAAAAACAGCGTATTCATCACGCTGTAATGAATAAATTCGTGGAACAAGCATACTGTGAAAAATAATTTAAGCTCACCATCTCAATGAAATTTTCTTCTTCATTTTCAAACTACGAGAGAGAGAGAAAGTTTCTCTCCGTAGCAAAACATGGAATATTGTTTCGCCTTCAAAACCTATTTACATAATGAAAAGGGTCATTTAAAAATTGGTCGCATATTTTTAAAAAAAAGAGTTAACAGTTGACTGCATTTGATGAGAAAGTAATACGACGTCCAATGTAAGATTTTAGATCATGAAAACATTTTACGAATGACAATAGAATAGAATACTTCAAATTTGCTTGTAATACGAGCATTTATGCTTTTTGAAAGCCATTAACATTTCAAATATGTATGTGTGTGTGTTCAGAAACTATCCACAATCTACATTCTATAATAGCTAGCAACGAGGCCGCTATAGCCCAGTGGGCATGGTGTTGTTTCCGTCCAGTCATGGGTTGGAGCCCTGATGCCACTGAACACCCGCCATGTAGTGGGGCTGATGCACGTTAAATCTGTCGAAACTTCCCGTGGCGTGATGTGGAAATTTAAAGAGAGAAGTTTCAACTCTGCTGTCATTCTCGTCATTTGACCGAAGCTCAAAATTACAAAGTGCGTTGTCAATAGCCCTCGCGTTACTTCTAAATAATATTTGACAGTAAAAAATAAATCAATCAAACATATCTTGCAACATTTGGAAAAATAAAATTTAGTGAATATTTTTCAAATTTCTAATACACTTTTAATTATATGAAAATATTTATTAATGCTTCAATTTGTTTCTTCTTTCCCGAAAAGTATCTTCAGTTTATGTTTTATAATAATTACAATCCATTACAGAGATATAAATAAGTTTTACATACTTACAAACAGAGAAAGAAAAATATCAATTGATGATTCTGTAACTTAAGCCATTGTAGGCCAATATAATTGTTTCTAAGCAGTATTGGAAATATCATGAATGCATCCGACGCTAAATTATAGAAAAACACCTGACTTGTATAATGAATCATTAAATATACTTCATAAAGATTTAACTGGAAAGCAGAAAGTATTATTATATATTTTCTTTTTCAAATAATCGGCCATTTTTTAATTTTCTTGATTTTAACAACAATTTGGGAATATTTTTTGTATTTTGTTCGCAATGCTTCTAAACCATGTTATAAAGGTCTTTTACTCGTATACTCTTAAGGCCGAAATACAATTTAAAAGGAAAAGAAAATTTAAAAGAATATTGATTCATTTTAAATCACATTACAGCAGATTTTATAAATCGTGCTTTTTTTAAATTAACTTTCATTTAAATTTCATATTATGCCAAAACAATTACTTAATGATTGTCAAGCTGAGTCATTACAAAAATTTATGATTTAAAAACACAGACTTGTAATACTGATGGTTTAATGTCTTTTAGAACATTGATATGTTCACCATTATTGTCAACAATCCAAACAAAAATTCAAATCAGATGAACTCTTATTCAATCTGTTTTGTGAGAAATATTAATGAAACTGTTGTAAAAGAATACCATAACTGACCATTGCGGCAGCTGCTGTGAGAAATAAATTTTTCCTTAAATGAAAAAGTCGCCAGCCTGTTAGCGTAAGGGTATTTTTGTCGTCACGTACTTTCATAAACAACTTATAAGAATCCGAATCAAGATCTGAGAGATACAAATTTCGAGGTAGTTCCATCAACATTTCGCACAGGCGTTGATAGTCACATAGCAAATTACTCGCACTTAAAACAACGCATATAAATAAAGCGACAATAATGCTCGAATACAATGCGACGACGATACTAAAGATTACGTTGGAATGTACAGCTAACTTGTCAAGTAGGAATGTCAGTAGCCTAAAAAATTCGATGAAAGCTCTACCGGTGAAAAGAAAGATAAGTAGTGAATATCTCCCTTCGATTTCTTTCAGACACTTTCGAAACAAATAATATCGTTTCCACAGTTGCTGTGGTTCTGAAAGGCGTTTAGAATACAAAATACGAATGACTGCGCTTAACTTCTTACAGCAGCAGCAATACACAACGGCCACTGAATAGTGTACGTTCCAATGCAGATACTGATCTAGAAGCTGCCAGAGAAAACGAACAAAAGCTGCTTCATATTTTGATTCTGAAACCACCATCGTAAAACCACATGTATTATTTATGTTCATCAAATGTTTATCAAAGTTGTGGATGAATAATACCGTTGCATAAATGCCGGGAATAAGAACACTAAATAGAAGGAAAGCAACTGACAATTTTAACCGTCTAGAAGAACATTTTTGTGAGTGGAAGATACAGCAAATAGAGTACACATGTTGAAGCAAAGCGTGAATTTGTGCCCTTTGCCGGTAAATAATCCACCAAGAGTACAGAGTCATCAAGCGTGATACGCAGTAGAACACAAACATGTTTGAAATGTAATTTTCGGAGCAATAGATTCTAACCGAGACATCTATGATCCACAAAGAATGGTAAATAATAAGGAAAATTGCATCCGTAAATTTACAGCCGTGTTTATTCTTAAGGATATTAATCAGAATGGAATAGAACTGAACTTGTATAGGCCTAATCATGTGCTGAAAATGTCCGTAATTGAAAATGAGTTTTCCTTGTTCCGTTAAAAGAGGCATTTTTCTGCAGATCTTGGTGTTGATCCTTTGATATGAATTATTAAATACATGTAATAATTTTTCACAAAAAATACACTTTACTATTTTGCTCAATTACAGCGCCTTGTTTCTAAATTTTGAAAGTATTTATTACATCAAATATTTTACTTTATTTTCCATTTGTAGTTCATGTTTCGCATTAGATCCGCTGCGTCCATCAGTGATATTTTTCGTGATACTTATGGATCGTGAGATCATTATTCAAAACACATTTTTTGTTTACTGTATATCTATATAATCTTGTGGTAGTAGTTTGAAACATGATTGCTTTCTTGCGTGGGTGTTTTTCTAAAGAAGTAATGTCATTGTATTTTCCTTCATAAGTTTATACTTAGAATATGATTGTTTTGCTGAATTATGTAGATTGTGTCAACATGTATTATATTTATCTTCCGCATTTTGCATTATCGATTAATTTTGTGTTCAATTTCTCTCCTCTTCTTTAGACAATATCGTGATGAAATAGTCATTAACAATGTACACAAGAGTATCTTGCTAGAATATTATTATGCGCAACTTGAAATTATATTTTCTAATAAGATTATCAATAAAATAGGCATTTAAGAGAATAATTTACAATTCATGCACAAAAAGAGGACAAAAAGTAAATATTTTTTTTTGTTTACAAATTATCGGTGTTTGAGAGCTAATAAAAGTAAGCCTACAGAGAGAGAGAGAATATGTTGAATATATATATTTAAAAAGATCATAAATAATCAATTGGCTATCCTGAATCTTAAAAGCATTTTAATCTAAAGTAATTATCTCCAAAATCTGATAGTGTATAAAATACCAAGAATGACATTGGCAGATGCAAATCTAAATTATAAAAGAATACAGGACTTCGAAAATAAAATATTAAAAATATTAAAAGAATTTTGTTTAATAATAAAACTTAGATATTATAATAAATCATAAATTCCAAGTCTATGTTAAGATATTTGGGTATTACGAATTTATAATGCAGAAAGTATTATTATTTTGCATACTTTGTTCAGTTTTTTAATTAATTATATGTTCTCGAATTTTCCCGAACTAAATAATTTATTATTTGGATAGTTTTCTTTTATTTTATTCACATTACGTCACAACACTACAAACTTCTACCACATTCTCTAAGGAATAAAATATACCATTGTCACTTTAAGAGGTTGAAATATAATTTAAAAAGTGAAATGATATAAAATAAAAAATAATAACCTAGACTCATGTTACGGCAGATTTTATGCGTTTGGGTTCGTTTCTAAAAATTAATTTTATTTTAAACTTACATATTTTACCATAATACTATCTTAACGAAGTCACTCAAAAAAAAATCTACTAATAAAATTATTATTTAAAAATCCAACTGAATCAACTACAAACCTAATTAAAAAACACATACATTCATACATTTGATTGTCTTTATGTTTTTGCACCATTCTTGTGAAATTCTGTTACAAAATATTTTTTTAAAAATGGGAATACGACATTCTGTTATTCAATTTATTTTTTGAGAAACATTAATGGAATTGTTGCAAAAGAATACCATAACTGACCATTGTAGCAGCTGCTGTGAGAAACAAATTCTTTCTTAAATGAAAAAGTCGCCATCCTGTAAGAGTCAGGGTATTCCTGTCGTCACGTACTTTCATAAACAGTTTATATATTTCAGAATCGAGATTCGAGCAATACATATTTCGAGGTAGTTCCATCATCATTTCACACAGGCGTTGATAGTCACATAGCAAATTGCTCGCACTTAAAACAACGCATATAAATACAGCGACAATAATCAACGAATACAATGCAACAACAATACTAAACATTACATCGACAAGCACAGCTATTCTATCAAGTAGGAATGTTACTATTCTGAAAAACTCAACAAAGGCCCTACTGGTGAAAAGGAAGATAAGCAGCGAATATCTTCCTTCGATTTCTTTCAGACACTTTCGAAGCAAATAATATCGTTTCCACAGTTGCTGAGGTTCTGAATGGCGTTTAGAACACAAAATACGAATGACTGCGCTTAACTTCTTGCAGCAGAAGCAATACACTACGGCCACTGAATAGTGAACACTCCAATCCAGGTGCTGATCTAGAAGTTGCCAAAGAAAAGGAATAAGAGCTACTTCATATTTTGATTCTGAAACCATCATCATAAAACTACATTTAGCATTTCTGTTCAACAAATATTTATCAAAGTTGTGGATGAATAATACCGTAGTATAAATGCCAGGAATAAGTATACTAAATAGAAGGAAAGCAACTGACAATTTTAACAGTCTAGAAGAACATTTTTGTGACCGGAGAATACAGCAAACAGAGTACACATGCAGAAGCAAAGCGTGAATTTGTGCCCTTTGCCTGTAAATAGTCCACCAAGAGCACAGAGTCATCAAGCGTGATACACAGTAGAACACAAACATGTTTGAAATGTAATTTTCGGAGCAATAGATTCTAACCGAGACTTCTACGATCCACAAAGTATGGTAAATAATAAGGAAAATTGCATCTGTAAATTTACAGCAGTGTTTATTCCTAAGGACATTAATCAGAATGGAATAAAACTGAACTCGTATAGGCCTAATCATGTGCTGAAAATGTCCGTAATTGGAAAATAGTTTTCCTTGAGTTAAAAAAGGCATTTTTCTGCAGATATTGGGGTAAATCCTTTGACAAAAAAACCTAAAATTCATGCAATCATTTTTCACAAATAATCTTGTATCTAAATCTTAGAAATATTTATTACGTCAAATAATTTCATATCCGTATCCATCTCTTCATGTGTGTCGCATTAGATCCAAAAATGATGTCGCTGCTTCTAACAGTGATGCTCTCCTGGAGATAAGAATACATATTATAAAACTGTAAAATCGTTATTCGAAACATTTCTTTGTTTACTATAATGATATTTTTATTTCCATGTCTGCCCTTAGAAGATTTCACCACGTGGTCAATTTCTAACATGATTGCTTTCTTGCGTGGGTGTTTTTCAAATACAGTAATATGATTCGATTTTTCTTTATAAGATTATATTTAGAATATAATTGCTTTGCTGAATTACGTGGATTGTGTCAACATAAATTGCCTGTCCTCCGAATAATATAACGTATAATTTTGTATTAAATCTTTTTAATTGTTTTGGATAATATTGGAATAAAATAGTTATGAACAATATACATTAGAACGTCTTGTTAGGATATGAAAAAGCGAAATTCGAAATAATACAATCTAATATAATTATCAATAAAATATGCATTGAAGAGATTTTATTTACGATTAATTCTCACAATATAGGCGAAGAATTTAATTTTTTTTCTATCTTTGTTCTACAAAACTAATTGTAAATTTTCAGCATGAGAGGTATAATAAAAGTAAACTTCAGTTTAATGTGGACAGTTTTTACTAATTTACTGAACAGAGGAGGAAAGAGACAGGGAAAATGTATTCTACATCTAAGAATTCGGAAGGTTGGGAAATTACTCCTAAATTTGACTTGTTACAACTTTTATCCATATCAGTTACATAAATGGTTTGTGATATTTTCATCGGGAAGGGTAGTTTCCTCACAGTATCATTCCCCTCCCCCAATTGCTTCCAAAACTGAACATGAATAAGAAAAAATTAGAAAATTCATTTCTCTTAGAAACGTTGGGTTATTCGCGAATATCTTTTCACGGCCTTGGAGACTTTTTATAAAGAGAATTTCTTAAAATAACCCCCCACTCCTACCCAACCAATTGAAGCATGATCTATGCAAATTATAGGACTAAAGAATTATAATAACACACACACAGAGAGAATAGAATATAATTAATGTACATATGAGCAAAGTGAAACTGAATATAAGAGAGTAGAAAAAGTTAGAAGTAAGAAAAAGTAGAGGATTTTAGTAATGATTTATAACACACAGTGAAGTGAGTAATTATAAATTGTGCGTAGATATAGTTGACGAGTTTGAACCTATGACTTTGGGCTATTCGCGATTTTCTCTTCACTAACCTTGGGGACTTTAATTGAAATTGATTGCACGAACAAACAGTTTCTTCCCAACCAAAATGAAACATGGTTTTTCTAATTAGAGGCAGGTAGAGATAAAATGAAATGAGCTAGATAGGGCAGTATATAAGCAAAGGGAAATTTTAAGAATAGAGGCCGAGTGGGACTAACGCTGACTGTATGCCTTACAAGCGGTAGATGATATCGAGAGTTGGTACGAGCGATAATAGTAGTCGTAGCAGAGTCGAGAAATCAAATCAGCCTCAGCTGGAGAGATTTTGGTAAGAGTCTATTAGTTCGGTTTCGGTCGAATAGGTGAATCTATCTAGGGTGTTATCAAGGAGAGCACGTATCCCTCAGACATTCTATACAAAGCTGTCTAATGAATAATTGTGTGATATTTGACTAGTGTCTCCTTTTGTAGGTTATTGACTTTTAGAGTTAGTTATATTTGATTCAGTTATGGCTCAAGAGTCGAGTAGAAGTGCAGCGCCACAAACCTATATAGATTGTTATCAGACTAGGATATGAGGTCTCTCGAAGGGAGTAAAAGGTGAGGAAACCACTGGAATCCGTAGTCATCGAATGTTAACTCGAGCCGTAGTACGCTAGTAAGTATGATCTTCAGTGACATTTGACTGGACTAAAAACGCTCTGAGATAAAATAGGTAAAGGGAGAACATATTCAACATTTAAGAAATATCAATGAACATAATATCAATAAATATAATAAGGGCAATCATCTGTCTCCTCATAATCCCTCTATTATATTTATGTGCATAAATGTTTGTTTAGTGACTATGTAACCTGTAGCGCTATTTATGGCGACAAAAAAATAAATGATTAATTCATTGATTAATTGTTAATTAACTTTTTCCTAAGAAATAACACAAGGGCTATAGGCATTAACTTCGTAATTTTGAACTATATTCAAGAAACGAGGAAAACAGTTGAGATTGCACCTCATTCTCATAGCTTCCACACAAACGGGAGGATTATGAATCCCGACAAATTTAACGAACATCAGTTACGCTGCACGACGGGTCTTTAGTGGAATCAGGACTCGATCCCACGACTCGATTCAAACAACGCCAGCCTTGAGCACGATGTCCTGACTACCCGTCTACCACGGCCATCAGTAAATAAAGAACGATAACGTAAAATACACAGTAATTCATAACAGAGCATAATACGAGTACATATTATGCATATATTACGTTATGTATAATAATTTTACGTACTTATAATGAATTTTTGTATTTTATGGACTATTTCTATAACCCGTCTGAATGAAAACAGTGTTGAAAAACATAAATCCGACATACTACCCGTTCGATTTCGGTCATAAGTCAGGGAGAGCCTGTATTTATGCATTGGAAATTTAAATATACTTCACATACTTTTCTTCATATATATATATATATATATATATATATATATATATATATACTCTTTCTACATATACTGTATGTTTAACAATAACACTCAGTAAATCAATATCTCATGGAAACGAATAACAGGGAAGCGTTACAACTTTTCATCTCGAAAAACTGATTTAAACTTCGGGAAATGAGAATGGGCTCTCTAGAAGGATGGAAAATATGGGAAATATTCATACAAAATGAATCAGTTTAAACATGAATGAACTTTATAATAAGACAATATTAGTTCTTGAGGAATAGAAAATGACCACAATAAGGCACTAGAAATTTAAGCGTAATACGAGGGATGATCCGAAAGTAAATTTCGTCATTTTTTTTTGAAAGAACAGATGGTACAGCAGGTGAAACAAACAACCATCATAAGAATTCCCACCCATTTCTGGTTCAATGACAGAAGTAGCGTCAGCGGAGAAGGAATGACGCACACGCAGAGAGACGAAGAAAAGAGATTAGCAGCAAACCAGCGTGCCCGAGGTTATTGGAGTACAAATCATGATGCAAACAGATATTTATTAACAACATTGTCGACAATGGAAGTGCGTGCTGTTTTCTGTTACGAATGGGCACTTGGGACTAAAGTGTCCATCATCCATGAATGCCTACAGACCGTGTATAGTGAACAAATCATGTCTCCTCAAATGGTTGGACGAGGTGTTGCATGTTCAGTGAAGGAAGACAGTGTGGTCCATGAAGATCAAAGTGATCGTCCTTCCACATCCACGAATATATGCAACATTGATAGAGTACTGGACATTGTGTCAGCGGACGGTGTCAGACTTAACGTGCACACTGCGTATTGGACGAGCTCAGGCTCATCCAAAACAATGCTGAGGTGAAGCAGGCTGTGGGGCAATTCCTTGCATCGCAAGGCACCGAGTTTTATCAAAGTGGTCTCTTCAAACTGACTACACGCTACAACAGATATCTTAGTGTTAGTGGCGAGCATGTCGAAAAATAGTGCAAGGTGTATAGCTCATGATGACATCGTTTATATATTTTGTTAATAAAGTTTCCATGTGAAAAAAATGATGAAACGCTTACAATTCTTTCAATACATTATCAGTTTCAGTAATGGTTTTTCCAAGTTTCATGTGAAGCTTCACAACAAATCGTTGCTCTATTATTATACTTATCAATTTTTCCAGCGAAAGAAACGAAAAAAAAAAAAAAAAAAAACTCTAAAGCGAACGAAGGTTACGACTATATGGATTTGTCCACAGAAGCGAGAGGCAATGCATTCAACAGAGAAGGTTTCACACTAAACTGCTGTCGGTTACTGGCGTTTGACGCATGCGTACTTCTTCTGTAGCAGCGTCAGTCTCGTTATTTAATAACCACATCTCGTGTATCATTTTCATTACAGTGAGTTAATTCTTCAGGAAGCTTTTCATAAACATTCAGCTATTTGCATATACAGTTGTTCTCACATGTATTGGGTCGATCTAGACGGTAAGTTAGGCGACTGCCTATGGCGGCAAAATTTAGGATTGGCAAAACCGCCTGAAATAAAGCGCAATAAATAAATAAATACACATTCCACAAAAATATTTTTTTGATTATTTGAATCTAGAAAATAAATGAATAGTAAAATCAAGTACAAAAGGAATTGCATGCTTTTAAAATTCATATATTTTGAAGACCGCAGACCGAATTTAACAAGATTATTCAAATGTAACAGCATTAGACAGGCTTTTTCTATTTTTATACGTAAATTGAGTAATGCGCCTGTGTCTCAAACAGAATTCAACAAATTTTTTTCTCCCATATATAAAGAGAGTCAAATTTAAAATAATGCCTAAACACCTAAAACTTTAAATTCACTCAATGATTTAAAATCGTGAAATGTAGATTTTGTATTCAATAAAACAGTTTTACAAAAAAAGAAAAAAATCGAAAGTTCTATGCAAAGTTTTCTGTTCTTTGCAAAGAACAGCTTTAGCAACCCAATGTGCGCTTGATCATAATTATTATTTAATTATTCAGTTAAATGTAAGAATTAAAGTAAACTGTGAAATATCGAGGAATGGACAATAGTAGCTTTTCCGATATTAAAATTAAAGGGAGAGATTAATTATTAAATTGAATGTTATATCAGCTACATGTAATTAAAATTAATGCAAAAGATAAATTATTAAATTGAATATATTTAAGCTAAATATAATTAAAATTAAATAAAATGTTAAAAAAAAATTGAAAAGTGATCTGGTACGCCAAAATAGATCCGCCTAAAACAATTGACTCTTGGGTGGCTAATATATCTTTATTAGTATTACTGTCCTGATTCAATTAAACGTCATTATTCTGATTAACACTACTCTTTTATAACTGTTTTTTAACATCTTTTAAAGTGAATAATCAGTAATGAAGCACACGAAAGGATTTCTTTAAAAGGCACGTAACCACTAATATGAATTACATTTTTTTAAATAAACTTTTAAATAATCCGTTCTTAACAATGATAAAGGTTACATTTCAAGTATCTTCTCTTCAAATACGAGTTTATAAAAGCTGTTTCCTTGTAATGTCAAAGAATAGGGCCCGATATTGGAACACTTTTTCAGATAACAAAACACTGGATTATTAATTTTATGTTTTCACTTAGCTATCTTTTACAGAGCAGAGTATTTAATTATATTTGTATCTAAATCAACTAAAATGTGTTCCATGTCTCATCTTCCATACTGTTATACCAGATGGGTTTTGAAATTTATGAATGTTCAAGTGAAAAACAGCGCATTTTTGTAAAGTTCTTAAATTATAGGAGTACTGTATCATAAACGGATGCGCGTGTTATGTCTGGAAATGTGCTCTAAGTTTTTATCAGTTCTATGACATCAGGCGAAAATAGGTCTCAAGTTGAAATGAATTGCCAACTGACAAAACAATTTGGTACCTTGGCTGACTCAGTTGAAACATTCTTAAGGCATCCGTTAGAATTCTATGTGAAATTTAAATGCAGTAAGATGGTTTTACAAGGCATAGACCAGGTTACCAATTATTTTTTCAATTATCTTGCTACACATTAAGAAGACATAAATTAAATTTAGCTTTTTTTCTAGTCCACTATATTTAATATGTGAATTTTAAGTTCAATCTACTAAAATGTTATAATTCCCTCAACCCAGTTTCTGTGCAGGGATAGGGACAACATAAAAGAAAATGCATAAATAAATATTCCGAAACTTCCTGATTAGATACAAAATTTTTATTTGTAATACATTTAAAAATATGCTGTAAATAGGGTAAAAAAATAATTCGAGGACCCTATTTATTTACCCTTTATTCTTAATTGTTTGAAATACGTTTCCTAATATACGGTAAATATAATAATATAGTAAATAGGAATTGTTTGTAATACGTTTAATAATATACGGTAAATAAATCAGGGTCCCATAAAGAGCATATAACTCAAAGCCTCACGATTTTGCTAGAAAAATTCCTCTTCTAAACAAGGTAAAAATTAATTTACCCACTGGAACGTAATTAAATGTTTTATTTGCTTATACATTAATTATTACATATACGAAAATTTCTTATTGTTTATATAGAAATTATTCTTTGTAGTCAAGAACAAGCATATTCTTGTGGACAATTGGTTCAAAATCTCTTTCGTCACTTAACGATGCTAATTCGCACTCGTTCAAAGAGGTCATTTTTGGCGATACAACGCAATCGGTGATAAGTTTTGGCGACGACGGTTGTTTGGTTATCTGTTTGTAAATGTCGCATCAATCAGACATACAAGAACATTCTGGAATTTTAGCAGAATTGGTATCAATTTAAAGAAAATGGCTTTCCGATTTGCTCCAAAGTTGAAACCCTGCTACGGTATAATTAAATAAAATTGGTGATGCAATATGAACACACATTTTTTGGAATGCTATGAGGTAGTATCTGTGATAGTTGTTTTATTTTTAAGTTACTTTTTATTCATATCATATATTTTTGATGGACTTTTTTTGTGTATCGCATGAAAAAAAAATTGCACAAAAAAGGTTTGACTGCATGTTAGGAATGAATACTCTTGTATCTGGAATGAAATCATTTACTTTTTACATGGTTTGTGCTTTTGCAATTAATTTTTAAATAGTCATATAGAGCTAGTGAATGCTTTCTTCCCCCCCCCCGCGTTTGTATTAGGTAATGAAAATCTTGTTCACACATTTTTAGATTTCTTCTAAGACTTCCTGACAAAGTAAAACGCGACTCGATTTCTATGTGCTTCGTTATTTATTAATTATAATACGTCTAAGATTCTCAGACAGCTACAAAAAATTAAAAATCTTTGAAATGTTAAATATATATTAAGACTTTGTTTCCAAAACTAGACTTTTGGAGTATCGCTTCCTTCAAAGATTAAAAACTTCTCAAAAACGAAAAACAAATAAATGTACTTTTTTTTATCAAAAAAAAAGGTCACAATAGGAAAAAGTTCATACTGAAAAATCGTTACAATGCCGTGATGCATTCACGCATATACACACATAGACCAAAAACTATTTTCCAAATATATAAACCAATATAAAGCATTTTGCTTTGTTACGAATTTATTATTCTAATAGTTTTATTTTAATTAACATAGGTTAATTTTTTTAAACTTATTGTATCATCGCAGATTTAGAACTACATCTCATGCTCATTATTTGACTGTTATGATTTGATTAAAAGAGAGAACAGTAATGGAAGAAAGAATGTATTAAAATCCATCTCAGAACTCTTAATTTGAAGAAAGCTGTCCGAAAAATATTTCTTCATCAATTCAATCATTCTTTATTCGATTAGTTTCCGAACTAATTATTGTTAATGGCAGACTAACGACTTTCAGGCCATACCTCGTACCCCATTGAGCAAAGAAGCACAATAGCATGACTAAGTCTCCGATTCAGCAGAATGAACTCTGGGGGAAGTTTACGATCAATCAAGAGGAACTGCAATTTTGGCTATTCTCTGCTCTGGGCCGATCAATAGGAAGCCCCCTTTCTCCTTTCCAGGTTTGGGGCACGAATTCGAAACAAACCTCAAGTGGACTTAGACCATTCCCTTTTTCTGAATGGGAAGAAAAGGAAAGAAATAATTAGGTTTTTCCCCTTATTTTTTCCCCTTCTTGAAGAGTTTTCAGAATCATGAATGACATTGTTTCGTCTGTTTTCATTAAAATAAGATTTGAAAGTTTTGCTTTTATTCCAATACTTATAAACCTTTTTCGAAGAAAGTGTAATTAGATTCATGCAGAAACTTAAGCATACTTTCAATTTCTTTCTGAGTGCTTGAAGGTATAGCCTGTTCTCGTTTATTCTTTGAATCATCTTCAAAAAGAAAAGAAATACAGTTGTGAGCATCGATTGCTAGCAAAAAAAAATACCGAGATCATTTCTCCAATTTTTCCTGAAGATTGAGAATCATTAATTTTGACTGCTAACGTAAGTTTTGGGTGAAATAAAACAAACCAAAAACATCTCGTTCTTTTCCAGTTATTCGCTTTTACTAGCTGATATATTCTTACCAGTAAATTATTGGAACATTGTTGGAAAAAAAAAAGGAATGTATTCTTTCATAAATTATTCAAACTTATAATTTATTTTCTACCACATATCCTTATCTTTTCTTTGTTTTCAAATATATTTATTTCTAATGTATTAATGAAATGAAACCTTCTGAATTTTTTTTGTTTCAAATTTATGAAATTATTCTACGAAAGAATACTATTGCATTGTAGATATTTTTTTAAGAAATGAGGAAATTTATATATATGGTGAGATGTTTAAATGTATGATAAAATATGGAATAGAAAATTGCAATTTCTTCAAAAATATGAGTACTTTAGTTTCATTTATTTATAGGATGCATTTTTCTGTATAATTAGTTAAACTAATAAAATATTACGTAAAGAAGTAAATTTCCAGTAAGATAATTTTTTGGATGTTTTTGATTCCCTTAAGATAATTTTTTGGATGTTTTTGATTCCCTTACAACAAAAGACCTGCTATGCCGCAAATGCATGTATGTCTTTTTTTACCGTTAACAGAGTATTTTATTTATTAGAGAGTTTAAAAGATTTCTGTACGTCTGACCCTATTAACATGGGAACCATGTGACTCCATAATCAAGGTTACTTAACCGCTGGTTAAGTGAACCTCTAGTTACAGTACTAATATAAATTGAGCGATAATGTAAGTTCTAATTATTAATATGAATTTCCTTTGTGAGGAATATTTGCGTCAATTTACATAGTAACTAGTAAGTTCGAGAAATTGAATTTATGGTCATGTATGCTATTATTATAATACGAGTGCTTAAGTCAGTTTCCAGTTACAAAAAATATTTAATAAAGAAATACATAAAATATTTAAAGAAAATCACAGGTTCGTTGTTTTATCAATAAAATCTTAATGGATAACAGTTTTTAACTAGTATTTTGTTTCTTTTTAATCTCTTGCACGGCAGAACTTATATGCTGTACTCTAATCCGAGATCCCTGTTACTCAAAATAACTTAGTTATCGCTCTGCTACTTCGAGGATTTCACTGAAGTCTGTTTTGGTATATTTTCCTATTCCTCGTTATCTGAAATCTCTTCACTCTAAACATCTTAAACAATATCTTCCTCTGTTCTTGTCCCTACTAATGGCTTGTGTGTTTTTTTTTTCGATTGTTGACCGCACTTCAGAGCGCGAGAGATCGTAAAAATAATTTCTTACAAAAAAAAAAAAAATAATTCCAAATTGGAACATTCACATCTGAGAAATGGCGATTCATATACAAGAAATAGAATGAAATAAAAATGGTATTAATATCTACTTTTAACATGAATCATGACGTCAACCGAACAAAAGATTAATCAAAATTCCATTAAAAAGAAAACTGGAATTATGAATCCATATTATCTAGGAATGATATCAAAAATGATTGCTTATGGAGTAGCTATTACATACAGATCATTATTTAAATTATTAGAGCTATTAAATACTAGTGTAAATCAAGCTCGAGTGTTACTAAACCGCGCACTAATGGTGTCCGACCCTATCATTTTATTACATCATATTGAAATTTTTCGCATACTGTAATCCACTGCAAAAAGTTGAACGAATTGAAAATATGAAAAACTGGGTTTATTTCTAGGTTAAGGTATCCGCCTACATTTAAAAAGCAATTTTCGGTCTAAAAGTTGAATTTTTTAATTTGCTTTAAATCTTCTTTGACTAACTTTTATTTCAGCTTGATTTCTTTGCAATATAGAACAATTTGAATTTTATTTCAATCTCGCTTAGAATATGAATTATAAACATTTTAACATTAGTTAATCTCAGCTATTTAAATACTTAGAGAAAAATATATTTTAGCTTTTCCTCAAAATGCAAGATTTTAACGTTTGGCTTCACGAAAAACATTATATTGAAAAAAATATGCTTACAATGAAGTGAAATTTTAACGAGATACTATAAAAGTGTAAATTTAGAGATTCAATTAATTATATAATTAAAGTTACATTATTTTACTCTCTACTGTTCATATAAGTTATAAAGAACCTATATATTTTGAAGATTTTTCGATGAGTTGAAATCGCAACTTCTATAATTTTTTTTAAATAAAAGAGGAAATTGATTCAATTAATTACGTTTAATTTACAGAAAGAAGTAATTTAACTTAATTTGGATTTTTGATATTATGTATAAATATCCTTTTACAGCTATTTTTATAAGTACTTTAAACTAAAAAAAATGTAATATTATACACCTATTTTTTAACTTACTTAAGGATTTTCGTCATACCCTGCAATACAATACACGTATAAGTGCAGTGGACTCCGTTAACTCGGTGTTCATTAACTCGTGAGTCCGCTCAACTCGAGGTTTCACCAGGACCTTCTTTTTATGAAATTCAAATGAATCCTTTTTCAGATGACGTCAGGAATTCTGTCTAATAGGTGACACTAACATCTTTTTTTTTTTTTTTTTCTATTTTATTTGTCGTGATATAAACATGCTATGTGTGATGTTGGGCTATTCGTGGTTTTCTCTACACTAACCTAGGGGACTTTTTGGTAATTTGAATTTCTTAAAATAACAACTCCTTGTCAACCAAAATAAAACATCGTTAGATAAATTAGATGAAGTTAAGAAGTGTTGTGAATTGAATTATAAATAATGATATATAAGCGATCAAGAATTCAATGGAAAAAAGAAGTGAGATAAAGGTTAACGACAAAAGTTATCCAATATCTGCAAATTGAATTGAATCCTCGTAATTAATCGTTTGTATTGAAAGCAGTTAGTAGCGATTACTAGTTATAGTAATAGGAGTTGAACGTTTCTCAAATAAGAAGTGTTTGAAAAGGAAACGAGTGATTTGGTCAGCTAATATTACGTTATTTTAATATAAACTAGGATTAACTGCGTTAAGGGGCATTCGAGAATGATAGTGCATATTCTATGTGGATAGATAATAAACCGTGTTGTCATTCTCTGACGTATCTTCAATTGGAGCTTTGACTATTAATTATATTGACTTTAAGATGTTTGAGGAATTAAATAATTAAGGACTGCCGTTGCATGGAGTTCCAATTTGCAATAGCGAACTTATACTCCTAATGAGAGATATTAAAAACACGAGAAAGAAATGCCACATGTGAGGTGTGTGGTAACCTAAAAATGAGTCGAGAAAAAAATGCGCATGGATAAAGTAGGAATCTTTTAAGGAACAAGAAGCCCAAGTTCTTTGATCTTAAAGTGCAAACGGTGGTTCAGAAAAAACAGAAGACAGAAATCCGACTTATAGAGAAAATTAGCCCAAAGATTGTCTTTGAAACGTATCCTTTGAGAGTTTGGGTTTAAGGGAGCATCGACCCTTTTAATGCTTATATATATATATATATACACACACACACACATATATATATATGTGTATATATATATATATATATATGTGTGTGTGTATATATATATATATATATATATATATATGTATATATATATATATGTTTTTGGATTAGAAACGGTCCATCATTTCTCGGGAAATGATGGATCGTTCCAATTTGACGTGAAATGCTCCAATTAGATTTATTTTATAAGAAATAAATTTTAAGATCTCGGTGCCGGTGACGTTCAACCATTTTATATTGGTCAAATTTTAGGAGTTAAAGATTTCCCTCCCCTTGTATAAGATATTTCCGTAAAATAATATCGAAAGAGTGTAAACGTAACGCTGGAAATTCATATAAATGTTGGAACTTATATTATCGCTCAATTTTTATATTAATACTGGAACTAGTGGTTTAGTAACCATGGTCTCTGCCGACAGCGAGTTAAAGCGTGTGGTCTGACTGCAACTTTTTTCAAAAACATTTCATAAAGTCGTCTTCGAAGGTAGTCTGATTCTTTAAGCCACCTCCCTCCCAACAGGTTCGACTCAAGAAGAATTTAGAAATTTAGGCGACTACTTAAAATATTTCATCTTCAGAAACTTGACTATAGTAACTAAATATTCAATCAAATGCTTATAAAAATTTTCTATTAATTCTTCATTGCACTTGAAAAATTTATGGGTATCGTTTTCGGGAAAAGTCACGTAAAAGAGCGACTTTCGTAGAAAGAATTGCTTCCGGGAATGGAAGGGGATAATTCACCGAAAAAGTCGATATCTCGCTGCAACGAAAGCCACGGAGGAATTCTTTTGAAATGAATATTGAGATTCACGAGATAAGAGAGAGAACACTGAACTCCATATCGAGAATTGTAAAAACGTCGTGAAAAGCTCGGCGAACAAGGATTTGAAAAAAAGAAGGATTTTGTCTCCATTTAGAGGTTTCAAAATGACTCGAAAAGATCTTTACCGTAAAGGAAAAGATAGAAGAAGGAAAAAAACTAATATATGTCTGAATAATTAAGGCAATTTAACTATTTTAACTAACGTGCCGTTCAACAGACGAATAGCATTTTCAGAATATAATAATATCTAAATAATATCAAATATTTACCATTAATACAATTAAGAAATGTTGAATTTATTTTTTTCTTCAAAATAAACAGCTTTAAGAAATTCAATGCTGTTACCAATTTTCTACTTCTGTTTCACAAGAAATCCATCAATTTCAACAATAGTTTAAACGTTAAGTCTATAAGCAAATTACTATTCATCAAGAAAAAATGCATTAAATTTAATTAGTGTCGGGTGTTGCATTAGTACCATTAGTACGGGGAAACTAAAATTGACATTTAAATCTTTAAGCAGTTTTGGCGTGAGCAATGTTTTGCCCATTGCATCGGGCCTGAAGGTCGTTTGATCTTGAGCGATGGGAATTATTTGAACCCTCGATCAGTAGGTCCAGAGAAAACTTTCCAGGTCTCTTTTGCACTGCTTTTGTCAACTAAGCCGAAAGGGATTCCCTCTCGGACCAGTTTTTAAGGTATTTTAACTTCTGTCGCGGTTTATAAAGAGCACTGCTGCATACTCCCACTCCAGTATCATCGAGAAGATATGAAGAGGAGCATTCTGAACGATTATTTAAGAGATGGATGTTTTTCCAACCATTACTACAATTGATATTCCCCCACCTTGTTGTACTGAGTTTCGCTTTGAATAGTTTCTAGTTGACGACATCAGCTGTCTGTAGTTGCTATGGCGGGTCTATTTGACGCGTACACCGTAACCGGTATATCACTAGTCGTGATTTTACGTGAAATGTCGAAGTTAGATACACAGAATAAAGATTTTGTATCGGGGGTCATTTGTAGTTCCAGACAGTTCTGTAGTCCAGTGTTCAAATACTGGGTCACCACTTCAGTGAGGCGATGTTTTCTACTCCGTGATGAGGGAGGACAGTTGACCTTGAGTACTGGCGGCGTTTCGGACCTTCAGTCTTTGGGTGCAAAGAAATCTGGTCCAGTGGCTTTTGTTACCGCTCTTATCAACTAGCCAAAAGAAATCCTCTCTCCGGCTAGATATTAATGCGGTTTAACAATTGTCGTCGTTGTTGAAGAGTGCCTCAGCGCAGTTATGAAAATAATTCTCTATTGAATAATTTATTTTCTATCTAAGCTAATAACATTCAAATTGTTATAATTTACAAAATTATTTCAAATAATATATATTTTGAATAAGTCTTTATCTTTAATTAGGACGAAGAGAGAAGATGTATGATGATTTATTTTTCCCTTTAAAATTTCAAGCACCTACAGAGCTAAATTTCTTCTTAAAGTAATTCTAGATAGTTTATGTGTTTCATGTAAGACAATGTTTTTACTGTCAACTATAATTTTAATAAGAAAGCAAATATAACAGCTATCGATATTGTAATTGCTTTATTTTATTATTAAATTACTTTTATTCATACGTATGTAATTATAACTAATGCCTAAACCTAATTGCATTATATAAGAATCTATAAGAGTAAGCGATTCGGCGATCTCTTAGCAAAATAATTTATAGGCAATTATTCTTATCACACTACGATAAAATTCTGGATGTACAAAATATCCTTGTATGAACATTTTAGTAAGCTTTCTTTTATAAGAAAGGGAATTTCACATAAGCTATTGAAACTAAATTTCTTATCTAAATTTAATGTTTGAGATTTCAGAAATTTGCTCGTTTATAATTTTTTTTTTTTACTTAGTTAAAACAAAAATAGGTGTCGAGTCAAATATAATTACTAAAAATGCATTTAAAAATTTAAATCATTGTTTATGAATATATATTTCCTCTTAGTTCTTAAGGTACTGAGAGATTATTTTTTTTTAAAAAAAAATCTATTTTTAAGAATTTCACGAAAGGGAAGGTAGAAAATATCTGTTTTTACATTCCCAAGAAATTCTTAGAAGGAAGTTAAGAGATTAATGGAATTTTCAATGAAAGTTGAAAGCAAGAATTTTTCTTATGAAAGCAAGAGTTTTTTGATAAGACTTAAGATGAAATCCATAAACTCAAGTAAACAATGGAATTATTTATTTTTAAATGTATGTAACGGCTTATGATGGATTTAAAACCTTATGGGTTGCTATCCGAAGCAGAGAGATTTTAAATATTTAGAGGTTCAAAAATATGTTAACCAATAATATTTTTGGAAAAATAAGCAGTACATCAATAACAGGCAAAAACAATATTAAAATTTAATCAATTTATTTTCAAAATTAGGCAAGCATTAAATTTTTTCTAGAAAATTAATGACTTGAATAAAATTTTTATTCATATTAAAAATATTTAGTTAATTCAAATATTTAGTGATTATTGTATATTTCCGAAAGTAAGCCAATCCTCTGGAAGTCAGTAAGTTGGAAGTGCCCCTTTCTTTTTTTCTGTTTACTTAAAAATCTATTCAAAATTCAAGTCCCTTTTATAAACTGAAGTAGTTTTTGATCGATTGATTTTTCACTAACGTCGCTCTTAAAAACAACACAAGGGATATTGGAGACGGATCTCGAAATTTGCGGTCTTAATTCAATCTTGTAATCCTTGACGAGGACGACACCTAAGCTGGTACATCGTCTCCAAACTTCCATACCACGCCAGCAGGAGGACTTGGCAGATTTAAATTGCATAAGTTGCGTTACATGGCTGATCTTTTGTGGCATCAGGAATCGAACCCATGACTGGACGGAAACTTCCAGCCGCGAGTCCACGACCATGACCACTAAGCTAACGCGGCCGGAATTCGAAATGGTAGCTCGCGCCTTTAAAAAGTGCCGCATCAGTAAAGGTACGAATGGCATAGACGACAATTTTGTAAATGAAGAGGACATAAATTTTAGAGCGGAAAGCATTGAAAGCGATGATGGCATGCATCCAAACATTCCAGAGAGTGAAAGTGAATTTGATGAAAGCTTCGCCTTTTCTCGAATCTTTATACGGATTTTAAAGTATTCCTATGATTCCCCCCCCTCACAATTTTTCTATGAAGTCTGCATTCAAAACATCAAAAATCTAAGTTTGAAGACTAAAGTAATTATTCCTTTTCATTAAAATTTTTATATCGCATTATTTACGGTATTCTGTTATTATTTCTAGCGCATTTTTTTGGAATTATTTCATTAGTAGGGCGCAAATTTCTTCAACATCAGATTTTTCGATTTGGCGATGACTCAACAGACCAGTAACAGAAACATTATCGAAAATAAAAGAATTCATTTTCATGAAAAAAATGGGAATCTAGAATGAGAATTTCATCTAAATTATTTTGCTCATAAACTTAAGATACACAAAGAAATAAAAACGTTCTATATTTGGTAACTATGTCTAGTGCGTTGCTAGCGAAAGGTATTTATATTATTTGTGAACAGCGGATACATATACAGGTTAACTCCAGAAATTTAGCTTAGAAAAAATTCCAAAGTTCTCTACATTATACACATGGAAATAGTTCGCTGTAACTATGGATGGTAGTTTAGCTTACACTCAGAAATTTTGGCATTACAATCGATAATAGTATTTCGTTTTATGCTAAATTTATTCAGTTTTGGTGCATGTGAATTTATTCTTTCTTCGATAGTAAAACTATAACTATTGCCTTTCTCTATGCTGTTGGTTGAAATTGTCAAGAAATATACCAGTTTATAATTTCATATTTCCTTAATACTCACAATTTTAATTCAGTAATTGTTGCACACAATGAGTGCCTTTTTGTATAAAGGGCTTACAACATTGCAACTATTGTCAAACGTCCAGTTTGATAAAACTTGTATTGTTCGATTGAGAGCTGAGAAAATGTTCTGATCGTTAAATGAAAGGTGAAAGATCCTCAATCTGCGTGGTTATAAAGATGAGAAAGAGAAGCGCATTGTAAATGCAAAATGTTAAATGGATCAGTAATAAAACTTTAAATAAAGCTTTTATTTAAAGATAGATCACTTATTATTAAGATTATTTTATAATTGAAAATATAAAAGTAGGTTTTTAAATGTAAAATAAGTTATATTTTAAAAAAGCTTCAAACGCTTAACTAAAATGTTTAATGACCGATAAATTAAGTACCATAGCTACTTATATATGAGATCAAAAGATGCATAAACACCTCAAGCACTTATGAATTATAAATAATTTCCCATTAAAATTATTTTTATACCATCTTTAAATAAAAACTTGATTATAAAAATATTTATTTACGTATATTTGACTTATTTAGTCAGGAAATTTAAGTCTAAAAAATAGTTGCATAACTATGGATGATTGCAAAATTTCAACTGAACTGGACGTTAATAAGAGCAAGGACCGGGCCCCTCCGAAGTCGTCACTGCTTGAGCATACTGTAGTATTGTATTGTTATTGGAGTTATACATGTACATAAATTCCAGCTCGATCGTATCATATGACATGGGTTGAAGTATGAGTAGAAATTTCAAACTCTGGAAAGCACAGCAAGCTTTAAACTTGTAAAAATGACTGAGATTTCAATTTTAAAGGTAATTTTTTTTTATGAAATTAAGCCCTAGTTGTTGAGTCTAAAGGCGTTTTCCTCCTAACATTTAAGCAAACGTATCCTTTGTCAAAAAAGTATATAAACAAAAAGGTGAATCTAAATTTCTATCTTCAGAGCTAAGAGATTTGCTACTGTTGATGTTCCTCGAGAGATTTGCAGATACTTCACTTCAGGGTAATAGTACGAAGATATACTATATGATGCAGAGACAAAACTGTCACCTAATTTATCATGCACAAAATATTATTGTTATTATCTCTATAGTTATTATTTCGATTTTCGACTATCATTTCAAAAATACCGCTTTTTTGTTCATTTCACATATTGTGAATGAATTGGGGAAACTCAATAACTAATAAAACTTTTTAAAACTCAATTTTAATAAAATCTTAGAAAAATTCAGTAATTGGTGAAATATTTCAAAAATTCGATTTTTAGTTCAAACAGTTATGTTAATTATTTCAGGTAACTGAGACGTCTCCAACAAGAAAAAAAGGAGCTTGTTTAATGCTAAAAATAAATAATCCTCAATTTTAAAAAAATTAAAGAGATGGAGGAATTATTTTAACAATGAGATATTTGTATATTTAAGGGTTTGTTTATAAGCGAAGAAAATAACATTTATATAGGCACAAATAATTATGCAGGAGTCATTAATAATCAATAGCCGCATTTACACTTGTAAATCATGTACTTATACTGATGGGTTTATTTCGCATAAAATCTACAGCATTCATAACTTTGAAAATTTGCAGAGTACTTATAAAAATAACATTCTTAAATTTTATGACTATTTTATTATGATTATAACTTCTGGCGCTTAGCTATCCGTGGTTTTCTTTTAAGTAAACCTCGGGGATTTTTTTGTAATTTGAATTGCATTACATAACAACTCCTTGGGAACCAAATGAAACATGCTTAGGTGAATTGAATGGAGATAACAAGTGCAATGAACTGAATTAAGAATAGTGATATTTCAGCGAAACAGAATTAAAAGGGAGACAAATAATAACGACGGGCTGATAAACGTTTGTAAATTGGAGTGAATTACTGTAATTAATCGTGGTGAAATAGTTGAAGCGACTCGAGATTAGAATAATAGGAGTTGAATCTGCTTTTACAGAGAAGTGTTTCAATGCGGAGCGAAGGAGTTAGTAAGCTAAGACTTTGTTGTTTAATTATTCGACGGGATTAAAGTCAGTTAAGATAGATGAGAGAGAGAGAGGAGTAACTTTGCATAATCAGTGGAGCTAGTAAAGCTGTGCTGCCTTTTTCAGACATCTCTTCCATTGGATTTTGTTAACTTATTGACTATTTAATTAGACTTTAAATATGCTTGTGGAGCTTAATAATGAAAGGCAGACGCTACAAACATTGTGCGATACCTTAAATTTGCAATTGTTTAATAGAAAAGAGTCATATTTACTGTGAATGAAATAACATAATTTCATAATGTAGAAATTATCAGCTCTATGGAGAAAGTAGACATTGAGGACAGGGTACCAGAATCCTAAAAATCATATTTGAAGAGGAAAAAAATCAATTCAAATGTTCAATTTCAATTTTCGAACGCTCGAAATGTATCAGAATTCTCGTAAGTAATACATTTATGAAATAAATGAATCACCCTTTAGTTGTTAGCAAAAAAGACATTTTTATCGCTTATTATTTTTAAAAAAAAAATTGGGGGGGGGGGAGATGTTTATATGCATTTTTCATGCATTTCTATCGTAAGAAATGGTGTTTAGCTTCATTAAGAGACTCTTCAACCTTGGACCAATATTTAACGACATTAAGATCATCGTTAGAAGTCGACTTTATTGTACGTGAAAAAATGACACGATAAGACAACACAACTGGTCCAATATGCGAGACATAAAAATGAAAAAGAAACGATACAGAGACTGAAATGAGGCAACTAGATATGAAAAATGCCTGGCATTAGGAGCGCCTGTATTTGTTCAGCAGGTGTGTTCCTATGTGCAGCTGTTACAGATTCCGTGATACGAGGCTGTGGGTTTCGGTGATCGGAGAATGTGTTTTCAGAAAGACATTTCGTTCCAATTGTCAAAGTTCATTTCAGTCACGAAGCTAATAATTTTTGTATAAAAGTATTTTTTAAACGATACGTTGGCAGTAAGAGACAATTATTCGAAACGTTTTAAAATCTTATCCATAGTCTGCTGAAATAATATTCCAAATCGTAACCAAACATTTTTTAAGTCTCCACAATTTTATAAGGAATCTTGAAACAAATCTGTTTCTATATATGAAAAATCTATTTCCTGGAAGATATTTGGACCCAGTTAATAAAATTTGCTTCTGTTGTGTTGCTAATAATTTTGTATAAAAGTAATTTTCAACTGATACGCTAGCAACACGAGACAATTTATTCGTGGCATTTTAAAAAAATTACTTCTTTAATGTATTGATGTATAAATATTTCAATTCTCGAAACTAAATATATTTGAACTCTTAACAAATTTATATGAAACCTTGCGATAAATCAATTTCTATGAACGAAAAAAAAAAATATATTTCTTGAAAGAGATTCGAGTCGGGTGATTAATGTTTTCTCAAATCATGAAGCCAATTATATTTTTATGTCGATGTTAAGTTTCTTACTGATTTACAGGAAACATGAAACTATTTCTTAGAAATTCTAACATTTGCCTATGTTTTACTCTTTCTGAATTAACATTCTGATTTATATGCTGGATATTGGCCCCTTTTACGGACGCAAATCGAAACTCGATGTCGAATAAAATAGAGTAAATTTAAATACACTTCATACCCTTAAAAATTTGGGCATTAAAAAGGAATTGTCAGAGTAAAACAAAATTTTACGTACATAAGTACAACGTTGATGTAAGTAAGTGATTACAAAATCAAAGCAAAATGATCCTTTATTGCAGGAAAAATTACAAATGAATCGAGTATTGAGGTTTACAAGTCCCGTATGATGTCTTGCGACTTCTCGTTCTACAGTTACTGTAAAAGTGCCTTTAATTCAACCAAACTTGTAGGCTGTTCAACTTGCCGTCCTAAATTATCCTAGATATACTCGATCGGTGAGTTGTCTAGTGATCGAGTAGGCCAGGGAATGGTGGGAATTCAGCGGTGGCTGTCCTGTGAAACCCTTGCTGTGTGTGGGCGAGCATTGTCATGTTGAAAAACGGCTCCTGGAAGCCATGCCATGAGTGGCAACACATGTGGCTGAAGAATGTGACGAACGTACCTCTGAGCTGCCATGGTGCTGTGGATCAATATTAGAGGCGATTGTGTGTTGTATGCGACGGTATCCGATATCATCAGATCAATCCTGTACCACGTGTTTCCAAGACGTTTTTTTTTTTTTTTTTAAATTTCCCTATTATATAATAGTATACTCTGAAAATTAGAGCACTTTTTATCGTCTCGCGATTGTAACATGCACTGCGTTTAAACCGCTCAAAAATTTCTTGTTTCTTCGGCCCGGTCAGCCGACCGACTTTGCGCAGCGTCTTCATAATGAATAACAAATAAAATCACCATCATGAACTTGAATAGGACTCGCATTCGTCATAGAGTAAAAATTGTTTTCAACTATAGCATGATTTAATGTCCTCAAGTAAATTCATTATATATATATATATATATATATATATATATATACTTGTGTGTTGTGTTTGTGTGTGTGTATCTTAAGCCTTTTAAATATGAAATAACTAACCAAGTCGGTTAAATTGGGTAACAGATTAATAATTTCAAACTTTACATTTAAAATAACTAATATTCCTATAAATGAACTAATGATAAACCATTAAAGTGAAAAATAAGCATTTTGATATAAAAACCAATCTGTTGTCTTATATATTAACTGATGATAATTAGTTAGTTACATTTTATAATACAGATGGATTAATAAATAAGTAATAACGAAAAACACAATATATAATAAAATATTATTATTAGATTAGTTAAAAAGTAACTAAAAATAGCAAAACATATAGTGCTTATATTTAAATATTTACAACTTTTAATTACATAAATAACTAGGCGCTATTAAGTTTTACTGACAAAAAGAACATACGCTTTTGAAGAATTATTAACAAAATTTCAAACCGCTAAATATAAATAATACTGAAAACAAATAATAATATCAATTGTAAATGTTATTAAAAATTATATGCCGGGTACAAAAATTAAGTTGCATGATAAAAACATTTCATAAACTTTTTCTTAACAAAAATGTAAGAGTTTGCGAATTTAAAGTTTATGAAATACCTTCATTAACGATTAGATAATCGTTATTCTATAAAACATCTAGTTAAATCGTTGAATCCAATAATTTTCTGTACTTTAACTGACTTGGTTAATTATTTCATGAAATTCTTAACTATTTTAAGAACACACACACACACACACACACACATATATATATATATATATATATATATATATATATATATATAACATTCGAATAGCGCATCTGAAAACAGTTTAAAAATAATATTCAATAAAATGAAAATTATGAAATTCTTTTACATCCATTCAATATTATGTTTATCAAGTTATATCCAACTTACATTCCTCAGATAATTGAAGATTTATTGCTCTGCGTGAATCTTGTTTTCAAAATAGCTTATAATAAAGTAAATCACAAAATAAATAAAATGCATTCTGATAATGATACGGCATTAATTTTTAAATATTTCTTGAAAATGTTTTTAGCGTAGGTGTAATTTCATTTCCTGGAAAGTATAATTTGAAATCTTTTTTTTTTTTTAGAATTCTCGCAAAAGAAATTCAGTATTGTTTTTGATGAAAATAATTGAGTTTGAAAAGTCGATACTCTTAAAAGATTGTTCTCGTTGTAATTATAAGGGATAGAAGCTGTAGAATAAAAAATAAGCAAGATTGCAAAAAAATCAAAATTCTTAGAATACTAAAAAGAGATGATCATTTTTTTATAATCTTACGAAGCGAAAATAATAATAAAAAAAAAAATCCTGTTTCTATTTTAACTTTTTTCGCTTCTACACAAAGTGAGATACGAACTGTAGTTGCATGAATAATTTGAAATAATTAGACTAAAATAACGATCATATTCATTTATTTGGCTCTCTAACGAGATTCGCAAACTGCTTGAGTTTCAAATAAAAAAAAAAGAATTTTCCTTCTCATTTTTGTCTGTAATGATTGGATTTCTAAGAATTCATTTTTTTTCTTTCCTAATATTTTTTGCCCAGTATCAAATGAAACAAATTAGTTGAAATCTTTCTTGGTATTCATTTCTTAACACGACATAGGGCAATATTCTACCGTGCAGTATATATTAACTTTTTGAAGTAACTAAGCATCAAGATTTTCGAAATGAAGTGATAATATTCTAAGAAAATTAAAGATATATAAAATTATCCTTTTGAAAAAATAAACTAAAAAGATGTACGATTAATTTTTGCTTCTGAAAATATGGTTACAAAATTAAGAAACCCTCATTAACTTTTATTTCTGCAGCAGTTTGATTTCTTTCAGTGAAGAAACTAAGATTTATCTGGTAGTAATTAAAATTCTTTGATGGTAGATAAATTCTTGATCCTTTGATAATTTTGCGAAACCGAGTTAATATGTAATAGAAAAAATACAACTGTCAAATAGTACTTTTTATTTAACAAAAAATTTTCAGAAGTTATTCATATTTTAAGTAAGAATGATCATTATTTTATATAAAATAGAATAAATAATATTATGCATTCGATCTTATTCCATTCAGCAATATGTTCCATTTAACAACCTATTTATTTTGTCATTTTTTAAATGATTTTATTGAAAAAGCACAGTAAAAAGCATTTAATGAAAAAATTTATTTTTACAAAACAATACTAGATGTCGAAGATTATGAATATTTAAAACATATATTTTTCGGGGGTTTCTAAATTTGGAATTAATCATTTAAGTAATATGAAAATGGATTACGTTTGGAGAATCATAGTATCATAGAGAACACAATTAAAAATAACGTAGTACGTCCAAAAACAGCAAGGTTTCAAAAAGGCATAAGGTCATGGAATATGAATCCAAAGTAAAAGAGGGAGATAATAGGGAAAAAGTAATAGGGAATAGTATGTGATTCACAGAAGTAATACGGGACAAAATATGATCCAAAAGTAATAATATCATAAAATGTAATCCAAACAAACTAGATTTAAGAATTCAATCCATAAGTTATAAGTTAGTGGTATATAATCCAAGATTAATAAAATACTTAAATGTAAACCAAAATTAACAGGATAATAGACTACATCTGAAAAGTTATAGGCTACTGGAAAGTATATTTTGAATGTAAATGGAAGATATTGGGACATGTATTATCAAACCGCAACTAATACACATGAACCTATTGCTTATGAACAATATTTTCGAACACCTCGAATTATAAGTAATACAACACAAAGTAGCCAAAAAAATTTGAAAGTAAACAAGTACGACAATGGTGTAGAGTGACGTAACAACGCACAGTTTCTTATATAGAGAAAGCTCAGCTTTTCGGACGACGTGGTTCTCAAAAGTTAATGCCAAAATAGGTAAAACGAAATATTTAAGTGACTTTACATTTGCATGAGGGATGATCATCGGTGCAAGATGTGCTAGTGCAGCATCTCTGAAATGAAGATCCTTTTAGGATTTTCTTTCACCTTACCGTATCTTAGATGTTTAAGAGAGAGGCAATTGAGGACAAGAAAATCTTCAAGCAATATGGATTGTTCTGGCAGCAAAAGGCTGTTGAACGAGAAAGGTGAAAGGCGAGTGGCACACACAGCCCTCAGCAACAGAAGGGTAACAACACGACACAGTTGAATTCATTGCAGGTGCGTCACAAAGCATATCCCAAAGAGCAACAAGACAGACTTTGCTAAGGATGGGCTTTAGTAGTAGGAAACCTTCACGAAAGTCTTTGGTATCCCAGAAATGGCGCCTATTGTTGGTCAAAGAACAACGAAATTGCTTGCTTGAGGATTGGAAAAAGTAACTTGGTCAGATGAATTTCGTTCCTGCTCCATCATGTAGATGGTAGAATATGATGCAAACAACACGAATTCACCGACCTCTCCTGCAAAATGACAACTTTTCACACTGCTGACAGTATAATTATGATGAGGAAATATTTTCCTGGATTTCGTTGGGTCCCTCGATACCTCTGAACACCAAATAGCACAGCTAACTTCAACGATACAACTAACTTCAGCCAATCACGTGCACTCGTTTAAGTCTATAATGCTCCCTTGCTTTATGGTCGCTTTCAACAGGACAATACACCTTGCTGTCGAAATCTATCGGTCCCAAATGGATTTGGGAAGCATCCATCTGATTTTCACCTTCTTCCATGTTAGCTTAGTCCCTTGACCCCAATCCTATTCAACATTTTCACTTCAAAGCCTGGAAACGCCACTGTCCAATCTGACCCAACTTAGAGTTGTCATTACGTAAGCTTGCACCCAAATTCCACAGCAATCAGCAACTTGTTGAGTCCATGCCAAGAATAATATTGGCCGTTATAAGAGCTAAGATGAACCAACTCACTATTAGAGGGTATCTCTAACTTTTTCGTCACTCAGTGTATACCGTACATAATGTCAAAAGCAGACTTTATGTGCATGACATTTAATCGAACTATTACACAAGAATTTTCAATAGGATTAACATCGAAACTAATTGGTAAAGTGTATTGTTGTGTTACAATTACTAATCTTTGGGAAACATTTGAATCTATTTCTTGATTATATAGAGAAAAGTTAAATTTTTTTTTAAATATAACTAGGTAAAATAATTTACTTATTCAAAAATGTAGGAAACATCTGTAACAGAGACGAAAGTAGAAACAAAGTTGTTCCGTGTTCTTTTATCGAATGAGAGTTCTATTAATCAAATAATTTCTCGGTTAAACAATATAGACACAACTCATTCTGTCTGAAAGAGCATAGAAGTGGGTTTTTTTTTTCTGTCTGGAGAAAATTGTGAGCCTGGCCCTAATCATAGATTTTATTTCACTTAGAATTCGTTCATCTGTCCTACATATAACTTACTCTCGTTACATATATATACATTCGGACCACATTTGCTTACGATAGACGATGTTCATGGTTATTAAAATCGCGAGTTACAGTATAAATATAAATTCAGCGATAATATAAATTCCAACATCGGTATGAATTTTCCGCTTTACTTTTACACACTCTCGATATTATTTTTTTATTATGACAAACAAAATCAGTAATATATACATATATAAATATAAAGATTTTTTCCCCCCATAACTCTTAAAATTTGACCTATACAAATGCTTGAAAGTACTGCTAATCTCACTGACCACGAGATCTTGAAAATAATCTCTAACAAGAATAAATTCCAAACTGGAACATTTTACTTTCGAGAAATGGTGTTTCATATCCAATCAAAACGTTCAAATCCACAAAAAGGTAAATCAAAAGTATTAAAAGAGTAAGCTCTCTCTTAGCCCTAAACTTTCAAAGGATGCGTCTCTCTTTTGTTCATCTTCTCCGCATCGGATTTTTATTTTCTCCCTTTAGTGGCGAAAATCATAGTCTGCACGTTAAAACCAGGAGACTTTTGGTCCTTCATTGCCTCTCACTCTTGCTTCAGACATTCAGACGACGGACATTTCCGGCTCTTTTTCTTTCCTTCTTTTGTATCTTATTTTTGTTACTCTTCACTTGGATTTCGATAGCAACCCGGTTTCGCGACCGCTGCCTCCTTTTCAAATTTTTTGTCTGCATGTTTCCGACTCTTTTTAAAGTTGTTCGCTGCTAGCTCAGATTTTTATTTCTTTCCTTTTAGTTTTGGCTTCGTTGTCGCGTTTCTTCCAAGGCAGCGACAGGTTTCGTAACCTTACCCTCTACTTTTGACTCAAGTCTCTGCTCATCTGTTTTTGAATGCTTTATAAGGTTTCCTCTCCTGTATCCCTTTTGTTGGTTTACTTCTTTTCTAGTTTCGTAAAAGATTCCTTCTCAAACCCTGCGCTGCTTTTTTGCTCGTATTTAGGTGTGTAAGCACCATTTGATTGATTTCCTTCTCATGTTTATAACTTCTCTAATTTGGAGTATAAGTTTGCTATTGCAAATTGGAACTTCATAACATGTTTATTCTAAGATATATAAAATTCGATGAAAAAAGATATTAATGTCTTCTTTTAGCAGGAAGTCCTGACAACATTTGAAAAAAAAAAGGTTCATTTAAATCTCATAAAAAGTCACGGTGAGAACTCAACACCAGCATCTCTTCGAACGCGCCATTTAAATTCGGATAATAACAATCGCGAACTTGAAGAGCATTTGTAGTTAAAGGTAATTATTTCATGGCCGACTATAAACTCGTTATTTAATATAGAAAAAGAAAACAATTTAGGTAAAAATATGAAATTAATATTTTATTGATTGTTTTTACAGTTTAAAATGATTTTATGCTCAGATTGATCGTGAATACAAATAAGAAAATTCATCCTCATGTAGGAGCTTAATTTATTTTCATTTACATTTTCAAGATTTAGAACCCTTCTTAATCATCATGCAAGGAAGAAAAACAGACTCCTATCATGTTATAATTCATTAACATTCTATAAAACTCAATGTTTTAATTTTTCCCCTCATCACTCTTCTATGCTTCAAATTCTTTAGACAGCATATTCTGCTACTTAAAGTATGTCACTACTTTGTGTATGTTCCGGAGTGTATGCTATTATTCAATCGGTGTGTGTTCCAGAGTATGTGTTGTGACTTAAAGTGTATGGGGTTATTATCACGGGCATGATTTTTCAGTAAAGTATAATAATCAAACAAAATCATTTATATAAAAACACTAAAACTTTGTAAATTAAACAATCAAATGATTGTTAAATTTTTGAATAAATTATGAAGGAATAAAAATAATGAAATTTTTTATCTTTCAAAATTTGGCTTTCGATCGCCTGTATTCTCTTCAAATAAAGTCCTACTTATAAATTCTTATATTAAAAGAAATAGAAAGTTGAAAATTAGTGTAGATAGTAGGACGATGAATCTTGTAATTTGGAACGACCGTCAAGCAACGAAAGCGACGTCTGAGTTAGCATCTCACTCTCTAAACGTGTGCGCTACGCTAATGTGAGGGCTTGGAGGTTTGACAGATTCAATCTTGCATCAGCCACGCTACACAACGAGTCTTAAGTGGTATCGGGACTCGAACCCACGACTCGATGGAAACGACGCTGATAGCGAGTTCAGGATTACTGCTGCCGTAAAATATGTGCAGAAGAGTGTAATCCAGAACTAACTCAAATATTGAGAATTTTATAATACTCATATCTTTAAAAAATAATTTCGTTGAATAATTTCGATTAAGATTGAAAAAAAAATTATTAATATCTGACGTATAACTAATGGATCACGACGTTCAAACAATTGCAGATATTCTTTAGTACTTGGAAGCATAGAATTCAATTATTTCCCTAAGGAAACATATTTACGACGTTCCAGACACAGCTGAAAGCATCAAATAGCTGGCTTTGTGCCCATTGATCTTAACAATAAGGATTCCCAAGCCACAATGGTTTTTATTATCTTTGATGATGGAGATAATTTAATATTATTGATTTTATGAAAAATAATTTATTGATTTTTTTTCAAAATTTACCAGAGCGCTATCATCATTTATTAACTTTTTCCACAATGAAGTACTTTTAAAAAAATTAAACTTTAAGGGAGCCCCAATGTATAATATTTAAAAGTCCCCCTTTTTTTTAGCATTGTTGAATACCCTGTTCAGTATTGAATCTAAGCAGAAGAATATCGCATGGATTATACTTAAATATATTGATTTACAAATTAAGTTAAATATAAAAATATATAACACAATTGAAGATGAAAATTCAAACATAAATAAATAAATAAAAAAATTTCAGTGATACACATTTTACTTAAATTGAGTTATGCACATATAATTTGCAAAAGATATTCGAAATAAACGTGTATATGTACTAAATTTAAATTATATGACTATAGTAAAATAACTTAACCAAATTCAAAACTAGAGAAAAATGCTAGTTTTACCAAGTTAACAAATAAGTTTAGCTGTAAATGCGTATCATAATCCAGTACAAGCCAGACAGAAAATTTAAGAAAATTATATATATATATATATATATATATATATATATATATATATAATATAAGTTGTTTAACTAAAAGTTTTCCATCTAATTATTAAACAATTCATTTTTATTTTTTCAATCTACTGTAAAACCAGTTTCTCCGATACTCAATAGATGTCACCACGAATCAGAGTCATGTGATAAGCTCTTGCAGCGCCACCTATCCCAGAAGAAAACTGAATGACACTCGTTTTCGCTCTCCTCTTTCCCCCACTTTTCCGCTTCTCTTCTCCTTCGCAACCCGCGTAGGAAGTAAACTTCAAACGCCTGAGCGTGTTCCAGCGCCCATCGCCAATATGGGTTAAATGAAGCAGCCATCTATCTTTATCAGACGAACTGGTCAACTTTTCATATCATAGTGTAAATATTTTTCACTCTTCATCATCTTTCCTAATAAACAAGTAAAGCTACTGCGACCCTTTTCCTTGAATATCAACAACAACAACACATGGAATCCGGAATTACCCCCATAGACAACCAGCCCTTTGCGTAAGAGCAAACCATCGTAGGTTCGGGATGAACAATCTCCATCACCCCACTGTCTACATATATATTATTCTTCAACGCAAAAAATGCATAATTTCTTGCATTTAAGAAATAAATACTAGAATTGCTTGAGATTAAATACTAAATTTTTTAAATTTTAAAAAGTTTTATAAATATAAAATTATTAAAATTTAGATATTATTTTCAAAAATAAATAATATATTATTTTCAGATAGCTAATCTCACAAACTGAATAAAACAGGATTGTTAATTTTTAAAGGAATACAATTCTACGAATATTACGGTCCCTACTAAATTTGAAAGGAAATTAGAATTCTATTGAAATTAGTCGCGAATTAAAAATGTTTTTTTAACTATACATTTCAACGATAGAGAGGAAAAAAATTACAGGAGTTTTAATTAATTTTATATAGCTAAAATGATAACATAATGTTTTAAAACATATATGATAAAACATAATTTTATCAAAACCCCAATCAATATATCTCCTTAGAAAAAAATTTCGATAAATATTGTTAATATTATTTTTTTATGAATTTATGAATTAATCTCTCATCCCTATATCATGATTGATCCTTAACAGCGGAGAAATTATAAATTTAATAGTATAAACAACATACATTTAACACATGAGTCAAAACCTGGCATTTCATAAATTGAAAGGAAAAAAAAAATGGATCAATTGAAGGGCAATTACCCCGTTATGAAGTTTGCAGCTGTGTCCTATCAAAGCGATATATATATAAAGAGACCAATAAGTTTCACGAAAAAATAGTGTTAGCTTTTCATTTAATTTATTTTCTTTCGTCTTCTTTTCTTCTTTCTTTCCCCCCTATTTTTGAAGTAAAAACATGTTCGAATCTTTTTTGCTCTCAGCAAAATTAAAGGCAATAGAACCAGTAACAAACGATCAAACATACATTCGAACGTTAACTCATGGTAGGTGAGGTGCATTGCTACTATACCGCAAGTTGCAATATTAAAAAATATAAATTGAGCGGTAATATAAATTCCAACACCGATAAGAATTTTCTGCATTACTTTTACACTCTACTTTTCCTTTAACCCTATTATAGAAATCATTTACACACACACACACGCACGAATCTTTATAATTTTTAAAATTTGACCAGTACAAAATGGTTGAACAGACTGCTAATCTCCCTGACCACGAAATCCTATAAATAATACCTCACAAAAAATTCAAATTGTAACAATTGACTTTCCTAGAAATGAGGATTCATATCCAATCTATACAATCAAACTCAAATAGATACAAAAAAAAAAATATTGAAAAGATTGACCCTCTCTGAGCCCCAAACTTTCAAAGAATGTGTCACAAACACAACCTTTTGTTTCTTCTCCTTGAGTAGAATTTGATCTTCTCCCTTTTGTGACGAAAGTCTACGTCTGCACTTTACGATTAGAGGAAATTCAGGTTGTGGTTTCGCAAAAGATTCCTACTCTATCCCTGCGCTTGTTCTTTGCTCGTTTTTAGAAGCGCAAGTGCCGTTTGACTTAATTCTTTCTCGTTCTTTTAATTTCTCTCATTCGGAGTATAAGTTTGCTGAGGCGAAACGGGACTGCATGGCACATTTATCCCACTATAAATGAAATAGAAAGGGGAAGGTATTAATGTCTGCTTTTGACACGAAGTCCTGACGTCATCTGAAAAAAGAATAATCTGAATCTCATATAAAGGGAGTCATGGTGAAAACGTGTATTAACAGGTTTCCTCTGCATATATTTTTTTTTATTTTGCGAATACTCCATCCACTGAGAAACTGAAGTTTTCGAAGTTTTATGTTTGCTTATATATCAAAAAATTAGCTCATTAGTACCATACATCAAGTTTATAACAACATTAACCTTACAATAGATTTACTACAACATTTCGATCGTTATTTTAATCTGATTACATTTCAAAATAACTAATTGCTCCTGATGCCAACGAAGACAAGCCATTCAGTGGTATTGATGCGCGTTAAATCTGTGGTCGACGTCCCAAGTCCTCCATTAGGCGTGGTGTGGAAATTTTGAGAGGGGGGTTCCAGCTCAGGGATCCCCCTTGTTATCTGATCGATGTTTAAAATTACGAGGTCCGTCGCCAATAGCCCTCGAGTTACTTTTGAGTGCGACGTTCAGAAACAATCACGATTCCTTACTCATATCTATTATGAAGACATATCGCAGCGATTTTTATTTTAATATTGAACAGGTGTTAAATGCTTGTTGTTATGCTTTTTTAATGAAAAGAAAGACGAGCTGAATTATTCAAAATGTTCAAGGGAACTATTAAAAAAAATGTAGGAATGTGATTTTTCCCCCCTCAAAAAATCACCAAAAAAAAAAAAGAAGAATAAATCATGTTATCTAATGAATTAATTCGAATAATCATAATTAAATAGAATCAGTTTTCAAATTGAGGCTATTTAAAAAAAATCACTCTAATCTCCCGAAATGCTAGAAATTTTTTTTATCTAGCGGTAATAGTTTATGAATAAAATAATCGAAATTACATTCGAGAACGTAACTAAAATTTGTTTCTAAAACTCACTATTTTATCATTTTAAACATGATTACGATAATTGTTTTTGTATGTGAAGCAGATGAATAAATACAGAATTCCCTCAGTAATCCGACGGATATCGGACCAGAACACCGTCGGATTATCGAAAACGCTGGACTACTGGTGAATCATCAACAATAATTCATTTAAAATGCAAAATCTATGTAATATTGAATAGAATTTAATACAGTACTCGCAAATAAAGTGTCAAAAGCACGAAATAACTGAAACTATGAAAAATGTACTGTTTTGTACTGACAGCTTACATCATTTCACTGAAGTAGAAGCCATAAAACAACGTATGTGAGGTTTGTATTCCTGTGTAAAAAGCACCGGATTAATGACATAAGTGGAAAGGTAAAGAACCGGATAATAGAGGGGATTAGTGGCGGATCGCGAGAGAGTGGGCACGGGGTTAAGTGCCTTCCCTCTACCGTCATAATTTCGTTCACAGACTAAATAACATACCCGAACAAGACATTCCAATTAAATATTTAGAAGTATTTTATTCTTATAGTTTTACCTCAAAGTATTTTGTGTCCAGTCACAGAGCTGAGCTCTCTATTTCTTATCAATAAGCCCAGATGCGCTTTCTGGAGAGTTGATAACCCAATGGAAGTTTCCGAATTTTCTTCAATGTTTTTTTCAACATACAGGGGCCTTGGTAAACATGGGTGACGCGCCCCTGGAGAGATTAGCTATCCTTCGCTATTTTAGACTCTTCTCCTTGTCAATCAGTTTATATATTTTTTTCCTCCATTTCTTCTAAAGTCTGGATCACAATTATACTTTGTCTGGTGTAGCATAGTCAAGTTTGGCTCTTGCGCCATTGAGCTCCACCTTCACACACACACACACTCATAACAAACAATATATTTTGAGCATTCTGTGTGTTTTACCTTTCGCAAATGCTATTACTGAAAGATTAAGAAGGATAAAGACATTTTTCAGATCCGCCATGTGTCCAGGAAGGCTGAATGTTCTCAGTATGCTAAATGTAGTGAAAAACATAAAACTAGACTCTGAAAGGGTTCTAGAATTATTTGAAAATAAGTGCACACACGAAAATAACAATTACAGTCTATTTAAGCACTCTAAATGAAGTTTTTCTCTGTGCATAGCATACGTGCGTGCTTTTATTTACTTATAATAAGTTAATAAATAAATCCTTAGAAAACGTGACTTTGCGTTCCACGTGTCGAATTTTTTTAGATATGTCAATAGAGGGAGTACTATATGTGTAACAGAAATGTTTGTGAATTTGGTGACAATATAAAAATGTTAAAAGCTATTTTTAGCCCAACGATACAGAAAATGTGTTTCAATTCCAAATGTTATAACCATTTACGGGAGTCACCTTAGAAAACAATTTAGTCTTTCGAATTGTTTTTCTAGTCACGAATTAACATGAGGACTCGTGACGCATTTTGTTGAAACTATTTCGCCGCAACGGATGTTTTATTATATAGCGTTAAAAGTAGATGCACAAAGAAGCCATCATCAGAATGAGTGAATGAACTGCACCAAATCTGATGCAACATTTCCAATTTCAAGAAAATTATTATATTTATAATAGACTTAATTCAGGAATAGAATTCGGCTGTATTGATAAATGAATACTACCGTGCCATTTGTTCAAACGTACAATATGTGATGATTTAAATTACTGGACAAAACGAAATTCTATTGTTCAAATAAGATTTCAATTTGTAACTGAAGGAAAAGTAATAGGAATTTACTCATTTTAAATTTTTCTCATTTTTTTTTTTAAATTCCTATGATAGAAAGTGATGATTTTCAAGTCTATCAACGATAGAGTAAAATGCATGTATTTAGAATATTTTTTTCAACATTTCAGCCACAAAAAATGTTTCTATTAAAACAGATGAAAGGAAATATTTCATATATAAATAGTTTTTTTTTATTTCAGTTAATTTTACTTATTAGTTTTTATTGCAAGTTTTTAATTTATTACATATTGATTATTTTACTTTACCAAAAATGCGTATTACTCATATGTAAGTTACACATAGCGCCACCTTATATATATATATATATATATATATATATATATATATATATATATAT
>BMAW01126235.1:212925-256786 GCA_019974015.1 Nephila pilipes
TATATATATATATATATATATATATATATATATATATATATATATATATATATATATATATAGCTAATTTTCTCAAAATAAAAAAGTGTGATATTTTTTCTTCCACACTAATGTTTGTGATAATTTTTTTAAAACACTTAAAAATTTTAAGAATAAACGGGATTTAAGTATTGATTAGATTATGCTTGAAATTCGTGCTAATACTTTAAATTTGCGTTTCGGCAATTTCTTGTAAATCGCTATAAAAATATGGCTATTTTGTATATTGCGCAAAGTATCTTCCTAATCACTAATTGATATAAAATTCCCTTGGTTTTTTTTTAAGATGAAACGTACTCCTCCCTTGTGCATTAATGTCATAATGTCATAATGGTTGGTTATAGAGTAATTCAGTCATAAATGAAATTTTATTGTAGCGGAAGTAACAGTTTCCTAGCGAAATATAAAGTAAAAATTGTATTATAATACTTAGTGTATTTAAAGAAGTTATGTCCATTTTCTAATAGGCAAACATTACTTACGTGTAGATATGATAAGTAATACCTTACAAGAACTATATAACAAGTAGATAAAATAAAACAGATCTCTTTGCATATCTTTTATATGCAGTGATTATTTATAACGAGTTTCATATGCGCGGTTCAAGTTATCTTAAATGAATCCGAAATTTCATTTGTTCCGTTTCATTACTATACTGTTTAAATTTTATTTTTTCCGGTGTACATTTTATCACTTATCTGTTGTTAAACGACATCTCTCTTTACATATTTTATCTCCTTAAAATTTTCCATTATTTGTTCTTCTTTCTCATCAGATCCCAAGACTCAAAACGTAGTATGATAAATATATTTCAAAAAGGAAGCATTTTTAAAGTAAATTAAGATGTCTTATAACTGAATTTTAAAATGAAAGAACCCATTTAAAAACAACTGCATTTTGATTATTTTATAAGAATAAAAAGTATTTACAATTTTGCTTTCTTCCATTTAGAATATGAAACTTATTTTTTCAGAACATTTCTGAAATAATGTATTTTTTCATTATTTTTTCAAGAACTCACATCATTTGATTGTCATTTCAGTCTGTATATATTACTTTTATCTTTAAAATAATGCGAAAAAGAAATTGATTCTTTAATAGTTATTTTTAATATTATATCAAATACACAATTTATTTTATCTATAACAAGATAAAAACTACAATTTATCACTATTATGTTCTAATATTTTGTCTCTGCGTAATTTCTATCTTTTTAAACACTGAGGATGGACTAAATTTCCTAAAAGAAACTAAATATACTATTACCCTAATACAAATTCGCGCATCCTCTAATTTAGAGACTTTTTTATAGGGTACCTCATCATTCTCCTTTGCACCTCTTAAAAAATCGATCACATCTCTCCAGACAGAGGTTAAAACCTTTTCACTTTCTCTTGATTTTCTAGGGGCAAACACGAAACACAGAACGACGATTTCCGTCTCCACCCCCACGCGAGGCCCCAGAAAAACCGGGTGGACACCCACCGCACAAGGCTACCGGGTCACCGACCATATTAGGAAGGATGAAGCAATGATCTGAGAGGTCATGCGGTGTCAAACCTTGTGAGTGAAGCAGATTGCGCCGGCTGAGAAACAAGTGAAAGTTGTACGGTTACCGTTAGGACGAAGTGTTGTTTTTTTCTTCAATCGAAAGGTTCTGTTGATTTATTCAAATAGTATTTTTCGTAAATTATTTCGTTCAAGAAATAATATTTATCGTAAAATTATTCATCAGAATCAAATGATATAAATTGAAAATAATAATAATAATAATAATAATAATAATGATATTAATAATCAGAGCTAGATTGTTATTTTTTGAAACATTAGAAACATCTTTTCCCCCAACTTTTTTTCTTGACACAGCATATTTATTTCAATATGTTCGTGACGAATATGTGAATTGAAATAAGTTTTATCATAGATTGCTAAATATTGAAAAAAATTCCGGAGTAAATAAAATGAAAAAAAGTTTTGCAATAATGAATAGTAGAAATTCATAAAAAACAATTATTATTCCATAATTTAGTAAGTGAAACATAAGTTCGTGATTTATTTATTTTACTTTTTTTAGCAAGTTGCTTTAAAATATGAAAATAGTTTTATCTGTTTTAGCAATCCCAATTCAAAATTTGAATATAATCGAATGTTAAGCTCACATGCACGTTCTACGATTTATATATTATTTGCACATACTGATCAGCCTCATCAACTAAACATATGTTGTATCTGTTTTAAATTGAAATAATATGGATTTCATTTCATTAATCACACTTTCCATACGTAAAACGTCATGTGACAGGAAAATAAATAAATGATATTTCCCAGATATTTAGTATTATTTTAGAAGAGTCACAGAAGTTATCTGCAAGCTCTGGCTGAAATTATAGTTCGTTCTCAAGTGTGGTATATAAAATAAGTAAATCAACTTAATTGCTACTTATAGAACCTTTATTAGATGCCAGTAGTTTGTACTTCCATACCCCTTTTAGGATGTTGGTTTTTTATGGGAATAAATCGAAAACAATTTTTAAAATTCTAGTTTTGAAGGAGGATATTTAAAATAATACAGATGGTTGTCATTTTTTAATTTCAGTTAAGTGGGAAAAGATGAGGTTGATTTTGGAGAATTACTACGAGAACGCCAAGATGTTATTGTATATTTTATGCACTTTTATTATTGTATGTTTCTAGCTATTTTATTAAAAATAATTTCTTCTAGCTTCACAACATGCAAATTGAAAGTCGAAAAGTTCATGATAATCTTCGTTTTCGTATAATCAAGGAAATACTAATGATTTGAAATGATATTTAATGATATTATCTAAATGATTTTTCTCAATATTTTGTATGCTTTGACTTTTAACTACATTGATTAAGGCAGAAAAATAAATGTAATGTTTGAGCTAAATTAGGTTCATATTTTTCTCATCTATTCTCCAAGAAATCAGAAGATACTAAACCACTTTTATTCCCAGTAGTTTTACAAATATTCTTTTTTTTATTATTATTCAAAGCCATACGTACTTGATGTTCCTTTTAACAAAATAAGAAAAATGGAGAATTTTTATGTTTATTTCATGCTTCGAGAAACAAAAACAGTACCCACGTTATTTTTTTTTTATCTGACTTCTTGATATGCATAAAAAGCTTATTTACCGGTTGAGTGGTAATAAAAAAAAATAAAGCACATTCCATCAAACTCAGCAGTAGTTATCCAAATATGTTTTTACGGTCCAGGCTAATATATGCTAAGCACTTTTCTTAAATTATTGAAAAATTTCCTCTTTCCTAGCAATAATTTTTAGGGAATATTCTCTAAGCCAAAATATAACTGTTCGTAAAGGCTTATAAATTCTTATTTTCGCTTTCTTGGAGGCGTATTTATTCTTTCAAACACAAAATGTGTTAAGATTTCGAATAGCTTTATTCATTTTATTTGCATGTATCAGACATGATTAAGCGTTTAAAGAAAAATGAATCGTCTGTATCGGAACGAAATTTAAATAAAATGCAAATATGCAAAAAGCTTAATTCGTACAAATGCAGACAGATTGGTTACAGCGAATAAATTTCTTTAACAATTTGTTTCAAAAGGTTTTATTCCAAATTTAAAAATAAATAAATAAATAAACGCTGGCATTTCGTTCAAAAAGGAATATTAATTTTTTTAAGAAAATTGTTATGGCTTATAGTTAAAAAAAAAGTTAAAATCATTTAAGAAAGTTTCAGAATTCTATAGAAATAAAATGTTTAATATCTGTTAAAGATTTTTTTTCTCGTTATTTCACTGCTAAAACTATTATAAACTTTTAAACTTAAGTTTAATATATATCTTTTATGTAATTTGTAGATCATAGAAGAAAATTTCAATTTTTTTTTCAAGAAAATTTCACATATTCTCAAGATTTTCGCAACTTTGATAAATTTATTTTATGTTTCAAATGAAATAAAATTGATGAAGATAAAAATTATTTATTTATATTCATACACTCAAAAAGAATATTCAAAACTCTTATCGAATATTTCCTTTGAAAAACGAATAAATTGAATACAACTTACAAAGCAGCTTAAAATGATGGCAAGTGGCAACGTTTTTCAACCACACGACTTATTCTCTTCTGACTATAATCCCATGCAAATAAAGCAGTTAAAGAAGCTTTCCCAATTCACCATCCTACATTGAGATGCTAAATTAAAGAGAAATTATCTCTTTCTGAATCGAAACAAAAAATATTTTAATGTAGAAATATAATGACTTCGATGTTCGCTTGGAATGACAACAACCTGATAATCATTTTTCAATTTCTACGATTTCAGTTTTGTTAGTTAATATCTCACAACAGCTACAAAATAGATCAAAGGTGAAAAACATCCCTAAGTTCATCCACGATAAGGTGACGAGTTCAATACCTAACTCGGTGTGTGTTTCAGTCTCAAAACGCCACGTGAGGACTTCTAGACCAAACTGATTTGAACATGCAGCGACAGTTTTTAAGGGAATGAAGATTTGAACTTAACACTAATTGTTTGCGAAGCTTGAGATTGTGGCATCAGATATCTTCCCTCTCATAGAATTGCTTTATTGTTTTTACTAACGTCGCACTCAAAAGAAGCAAAACGAGGCTACATATCCCGTAATTTTGAGCCATGCTAGTCATATGACGAGGACGGCACCTGATATGGCATATCACTATTCAGGACCCGAGCCCACAACTCGACTGAAAGAATCTTATCCCTGATCTCGTGACCATGGTCATTCAACGATCGACATTGAAGTCTTGTAGTGAAAGTAATTTAAATCTTCAATGACAAGTATATTATTCGTCAAGAATAGAAATAAAAATTAATGTAACAAGTGTTACACACCGTTCTCTAATTTATGTCTTATGATTTTAAATTTTGAATGGTACCGTAAAATCTTGACTATAATACGCACTTCCCCCCCCATATTTTGTGGTCAGTAAAAATGAGAGTGTGTATTATACTTAGATAAAAAAAAAATTTTAAAAAAAATAAAGGTTTTTAAACATCGAACAACGAAAGTGCAGCAGCTGTAAGAGATTGTTGTAAAATGCGTGCTGCACAGGTGTTCCCTTATACAAACGGGAACTTACAGAACATGTAACATATTACAATGGCACCAATAATTATGACTTAGACGCAACAACAGTAGATTATCTGTGTTCTAGTGAAAGCGTTAAGGCTCCCGTCTACCTGCCATTTTGATTTCGTGGACGTAATGTTAATCCTATGGAATTTTGACTTTAATTCTCACATCTTTACTATTTGATCAATTTGAATGCAATAAAGTGCATGTGAAAGAGCAAAAAGTTATAAATGCTTCTGTGGAATTACTTTCTTCCTCCGATTGTTAAAAATATTTTTATTCTTATTTTAATTATTCGTTTTTGAGTTTTCCGGTCTTTAAAGAATATTTTTAAAAATCGGAGGAAAAAAGTGAGTCCACAGAAGCATTCATTATTTTTTCCTCTTTCAGATGCACTTTATTGCATTCGAATAGATCAAATAGTAAAGATGTGAGAATTCAAGTCGAATTTCCATAGGATTAACATTAAGCTGATGAAATCAAAATGGCGGCTAGACGGGAGCCTTAAGACCGATAATTTCACAGTTGTGTTTGTTTTGTGTTAAAATTTCAGTTTTTTTTTCTATCGAATTTGACGTTTTCGTTTCTTTTTATTAAAAATTTCAATTATGTTAATAAACACTTGTGCAATTTTTAAAATACAATATTGAAAAGTTATAGGTGCGTTTTATACTCGAATTTCAAGTTTTTCCGAACATTTAGTGCCAAATCAAGCATGCGTATTATACACGTGTGCGTATTATAGTCAAGATATTACGGTATGAGAATTATACAGGGAGTTTACAAAAGAATGACCAAAATTTGAAGATCTACTATCACAAAACTAAATGAGTTATAATTTTATAGGACAAATTAAATGAAAAGAAACACTTTTGAAGTTTATCTAATTATTAATAATCAATATGACCACCGTCAGAAAGAACACGAACGATATCGAGTCGTAAATAGAACTCATCCCATAATTTTTCAGCGTGCTCTTTGTTACAGTTTGAATAGATGTAACTAGTTATTTGCTCTTTCAGTTCGTCTGTGTTCGCCGAAAGTGGCGGAAAAATACTTATCTTTTAAGTCGCCCTAAAGAAGAAAAAAAAAAATCTCAGGGAATTATATCAGGGCTTCTCGAGGACCACTGATTAATAACAAGGTCATCATTTGTTCTGCCACCTATCCATCGAATCGTGTCAATGCATACCATTCGTGTTTACATAATTTAACCTTCATAACTGAACAGTTACGTTGAACACAGTGATAATTTTAAAAAATTTAAATTATTTTTTTTTTAAAATTTATTTTGTCCAAAATTGTTGTATCCTCTTCAGTTTTATATTTAATGCTCTTCGAAGTTGGGATTGTCTTTTGTAAGCACCCAGTATATTAAATACACAAGTTTATTTCACTACGTTTATATAATTATCACATCTTGGGGACATCGCATCATATTTATTTTTTAAATAAGATTAAAGAATGATTTAATACCATTTAAATGCTTTAAAGAACGATTTTTAATAAGAATTTTCCCCCGCAAATCAATATGATACTAAGCTAAGCTTTAAAAAATAAATAAAACGGTCAAATCAGAAAAAAAATATCAATCGTTTTGAAATATAAATATTAATTTTTTGCATATATTAAATGTATATTAAATGTGTATTGCTGCGCGTAAAAATGTTTTGTTGTTCGTATTAAAGGAAGGTATATTATTACTTAACTTATTTTCAAAATCTTTATCAACGCTGAAAATGCTTTAAAAAGTTAATTTTGATTATTTTTATAAATTTCAGTTTTTGAAAAGAAAAAAAAAAAAAAAAAAAAATGAAAAAACTATAATTATGGCTTACCATTTAAATGCGTTTCGTGTCTGAATTCATTTCTAGACTACATCTCATAATGCTTGCAGTAACTGAAAATGACTTTATTTATGAATGCAAAATGTGTTTTCTCTTTATTTAACAATAATATAATTATAGCATATTATAATGCATTATACATGTACTAAAGATTTTCGAGGTTTCTCCTTTACATGAGGCAGAATAATTAGTGTATTAAGGTTTTACTTAAGAAAGTAATCATAGTTTCTTAATTTCATTTTCATTTTTAACTACTCCATTAACCAATTCTAAACATACCATTGAAATAACCCATTAAGTATTTTATGTTTGAGCAAAAATTCTTAATGTTTTATAAAGGATTTCAAATAAAAAGGATATGCCGCAATTCAAATACATAAAAACATAAATCATTATAACGAAAAATGAAGATATTTATTTCGAATACAGGATATTTTTTATTTTAATAATCTTCATTTCTATTATTTATCAATGGATTAACTTTAAAACTAACAATGTAATTCAAACAACAAATAAGTGAAATTTATTTTAAAACATCGCGTTCCGAATATCCTCTATTTAAATATTTATTTTCATTTAAATTTGACGTTTAAATATCCTCTATTTAAATATTTATTTTCATTTAAATTTGACGTTTAAATATCCTCTATTTGATACATATTTATGAACTCTAATAGTATCGTATATTTCCCAGAAGTATTGAGTAAAGTTCCTTTCGTCCGGAAATTCCATACAAATTCTTTTTTTCCTTTTAAAGGAAACTCTGATTCCAGTTTCAAATTTGAAGAAGGGAATATAGTCTCGTCATTTAAATATTTATAACGGAACTTTTCATAACAAATGCAAGTTCTGTTAGAATTCTCAGAGCAGTTAGGACTGCATTTTAAAGCATCAACATCATTTTTGAAGAAACATTTTTCATGGTTCCCTTTTTGAAGGAAAAAGAACGTTCGAATTCCCAAAGCTTTTTAGAATATTCCGGTAGTAATCATTGCTCACTCTCAACTGACAGCATCATTTGTCACAAAAGGTTCTCTCTAAAATGTTTGGAAAAATACACCTTCTTAGAGGGAGGCTCTATTCAGGAATAAAAATAAAAAATTCCTTTTTTTTTAACAGCAACGGAACTGGAAAAACCTTTTTGATTATCGTGGGTTATTAAACGTTATGGTAAAAAGAAGGATAATAACGAAACTGTAATTTAAAAGCAATAGTTCACCCTCTTTTGAAATTACAAAATTCAAAATAATACCCTATGTTGAGAAGAACCATAAAAACTCTAAGAGTCCCAGGAAGATTCAAGAACCTCATTAAAATGTGTTGGAACCAAGCCAGCTCCTATCTAAAATCATTACCTGCTACTGAAAACTTGCATTGCCTCAACGGTTTCGCAATTATAGCGAATACACAAGGATAAACCAGGAATTTTAAATATGCTTTTTGAGATCGTAAGGCTAAAGACTATTAAAATTTTAAAGGACGGAGAAATTTAATATTTTAATTCTGTTATAAAGCAGCATAATCATAAAAAAGAATTTAGCTTCAGGATCAAAGATTAAATTCATATATAGTCCAGAGAAAAAAAAAAGAGGTGGCTTACTCGAATTCCTAATCTCGAACTCCGTAATTTTGAACTTCAGTTTGGAGACGAGGACGACACCAGAGTTGGTACCCCATTCTCTACAATAACATACCAAGTTGAGGGTTTTCAGCCCCGACTGATTTAACTTATATCAGCCCTTTATATGACTATGAACTAACATCATTTGTCTCCCCGAAACGACGGAAACAACGCTGGCCCTGAACTCTCGATTACCACGCTCATAAACTTATTTTCGAGGGAAAAAAAAGGTATTACTCGGTATTCAAATTATTACAAATGTCTTTTAAAATTAAGAACCGTTATTAAATATGGCAGCTGCAGCGCTACTGTTGCCCTTCTACGCAGGTGCAATGAATATTCATATATGTTGAATTGTCCAAGATGCCAGCACAATTGCCCCACACAATTGAAAACGCTGCCGATGTGAAACACGCGCAGTGATTCGTTTTCTGGATACAAAAGTCATGAAAGCTCTGGATACGAAATTCATCAGAGTATTAATGTAGTGGGTGGACATGTGACATATTCACACCGGAAAAAAACCAGCGATTCATAGAATATGAGTAGAAGCATTTAACATTACTCAAAAAAGTGAAGCACAAGCAAACAATTTCAGCACGCAAAATTATGTGAGGTCGTGTTGTTTATGGATTTTCTTGCTTTGAGGGACACAATAAATTCCGAGAGATATTGTGATACTTTAACTAAACTGTGTCGTGCAATCCAAAAAAGGGCGCACATGTTCAATAAAGGTATTGTTTTCCTGAATGACAATGCACAAAGATCTCATCTCATGATACCATATGGCTGGGAAAGACTGATTTTCTTCAATAGCCCTGATCTGGCTCCCAATGATTACAACTTGTCATTCGTGTTTTCCAAAGACATTAAACCTCTTGGGAAGGAAAAAGATCAGTAGAATACCTCGGCGTCAGGATACCCGTATTTACCTAAGGGCTTATCACATACAGGAATATTTCTTTGTATAACTTATGGTCATTCAATACCTAAATAGTTTTTGAAGACGGGCTTCACACACAATTTTAAATCATACCCAGATGACAATAAAGACTTTGGAAACAATGTTTCTACTTCCAGACTGTCACATGACGCCATTTGAAGAATAAAGATGCTGTAATTGGACGTAGCGGGCAGCAGTTTTTCATTATTCCACATAATGATTTAGGGTGGAATCGAATTTGAAACACATGACAATCTAATCTCTAAAAATCGAAATTCTGTCACAGAACCTCCATGTGTGTGTGTGGACAACGTTAATAAGATATTCTTATTCTATTAAAATACAAACGTAACTGATTTAATGCTTCAATGCGTTGAGAAAATTTATTTCCACAATACTTCTTATTATCTTGCACTACATATCAGTTCAGCACAAATTTTTCAGCCATTTTTCACCCCCTTCCCGATACGCTAAAATCTTGAACTTGAACAAGCTCATTTCGGATGACAACATAAAATTTTACTACAAAACAACAAGTAAAATGTGCTAATATATATATATATTCATTGCCATGAAAAGTTGCTCTCCAAGTAGTAAGAGTGGGATTGTTACTAAACTTGGGATGGAGGCACGTGTCAGGCAAATATTAAATGATTTGAAATGCAGCGTGATCACGCATCGCGCAATGCCATCAGAGAGAGTTAAACTTCATTCTTCTTGGATTATAAAACTGATAAGCAGAGTTTGTTTGCGTGTATTTAACCTGTTGCAGAGGGACACTTTTTTAATAGAGATGCCAACACTCCGCCATCGGAGACAATATGAGCAGCTGTTAAAGTGCGAGAAGGGAAGAATCATAGGGATGATGGAAACCGGGTAGTCAGCTCCACTAGTAGCTCGCCCCCTAAGCCTATCTGACTTTACTGTGAGAAGGTGTTGGGACCAGAGGACAATCGAAAGTTCTGTTACATAGCGACAAGGCTCAAGATGCCCTCAACAGACCAGTAGTCGAGAAGAACATCACATCCTTTGACACGCACGCATAGTACCGTCTCATTGACCACCATCTATACACAGGCAGCACATTCACTACGTGCCATCACAAGGCACCTGGCTGAAGGATAATTGCTATCGTGGCTCCCATTACGTGAACTGTTATTGACACCCATTCACCGTACCCTCCGTTTGGAGTGGTGTAGTGCTCCAAAGGATTGGACTGCAAATAAAAGGAATCAAGTTCGCCTTTAGTGACAAATCCAGATTCAATTTGGGCAGTGATGACAATCGTGTAGGTGTGTGGAGGCCCCGTGGAGAACGTCTCAATCCTGCCTTCGTTATACAGTGTTACGCCGTTCCCACAACTGGTGTGATAGTATGAGGTACCATCGCATACGATACACAATCCTCCATGATATTGATCCACGGCACCATGACAGCCCAGAGGTACGTTCGTGACATTCTTCAGCTACATTTGTTGCTACTCGTGGCAGGGTTCCTCTGAGCCATTTTTCAACAGGAGAATGCTCGCCCACATACAGCAAGGGTTTCACAGGACAGCCTCCGCTGCATTTCCACCCTTCCCTGGCCTGCTCGATCACCAGACTTCTCACCGATCTAGTATATCTAGGATAATTATGGACGGCAAGTTGGACAACCTACGAGTTTGGTCGAGTTAAAGGCTAGTTTACAGCAACTGTGGAATGAGATATCGCAGGATATCAAACGGGACTTGAATAGCTCAATGCCCGACCGTATCACATCATGCATTCATGCTAGTGATGGCCCAACAGGGTACTAAAACCTCCACTTATTTGTAATTTTTCCTACAATAAAGGATCATTTTGTTTGAATTTGTAATCACTTACTTACGTCAACGTTGCACTTACATATGTAAAGTTTCGTTTTATTCTGATAACTATTTTTTTTTTATGGCAATGAATGTATATATATAAGGTGATGTTTTTTTTTTAAAAATACAGATGAAAATTTTTGACTATAAACCCAAGTGTTGAATGGGATCGTAAGTTAGTTAAGCAAAAGGTCTGTATATTTACATTGCAGTTTTTAACAAAAATTTTTCAACTGGATTGACAAATCTTCCTTTTTTTCATTTATGATGATGACAAACTGTCACTTTCAGAATATTTTCATTTAATTTCTTATTGGAGAAGAAAATTTTTTTTTTTACTTTACAATCCTTTTTTTTTTCACTCTTTTACCATATCGAAGAGTTGATTTTTTTTTTCAAAAAAATTATATTGCATTGTTTAATCTGAGATAGTTTCGTACTGATTACTTCATATTAAATAATAAATGTTCAATATAAATTTAAAACAGTTATCAAAGCTTTTTTGCTAGGCGATGATTGTATTTAATATTGAAGTTTATCCGCACACACACAAATATTAGCAAAACTATGAATAATAATCTACAAAAAAAACTATTTCTCTTTTACAACTCATGTCCAGTTATGACATCTCATTTTGCTGATAAAAATCATAAACGATGAACTTAAAAATGTTTATATACAATCATCGTTATTTTGTGCTTGGTAATGAAAGGATTTGAGAAGTTAAACGAGCACTCAAGATGGCGACGATAAAGCAGAATCACCTCATTTTGCTTGGAGAGGGAAACAAAAATCTTATCTGTCTTTCCATTCAGGCTAAATTTATCACAAAATCAGGCTCTTAATTGTCGAATCAGAGTTTTATTTTGAAGAAGAGTGAACAACAAGCGCTGTGATTGCTTTCCTTTTCTTCAAACATTTCAGATAGAGGTATCAGAGGTTTGTGTTATGCGGTATTCATTATGTGCATATTTTTATCGTTGATATAAATAATCACATTGAAATGATCATTAAGATAAATTCGGAATCGATCGTTGGAAAGAAACAATAATTTTCGTGACTCAGATGGCGAAATGCGGCTTCTTTCATGAACTCGATTTAATAGATTAATTACTGATGTAGTAGTAATACTAGGTCGATGGTGATGATAGAGATGAAGTTTAAAATGGTGTTGAAATGAAAACGATATATGTTGTTTATTGCGTACGTGGTTCCGTGAGTAAAAATTGCACGTACAAGGTTGTGTTATTTGTTAGGAATTACAGGAAGAAAATTGATCATTTACTTGAAGTATCCTCCTTTGACATTTTAATGATTTCAATAATCTATTCATCCTTAAATTTGAGTTTTAATTACGGAGTTTTAATTTCGAGGATTTTCCAGGAAAACAAATGGGAAGTTTTTAAATTTTTTTTTTTGAATAAAATACACACAATATGTCTATATCTGTATGATATAAAATAAGTAAGAAGAAAATCAAAATCTTTCACAACTGTTGAAAAAAATCCAAAGGGTGTGTGTGATGTGATGTGGTTTGCTTATTAAAGGGTGTGTGTGATGTGACTGAGGCTATTGGCGACGGACTTCACAATTTTGAACCTCGGTCAAGCGACGAGGACGCCGCCTGAGAAACTTGTTTGTATATTAAGAATATGATATGAAGATATACAATAAATTTTAAGATCTGAAGAATTTATTTTGATTATTCACCTTCACTCCGATTTACGTCCATCCATACTTGCAAATAACAAAAATGGATCGAATTGTCGGGTGTAATAATGGATGGTTCACCCGTTAAAAAAATATATTTGATTTATATAATATACTTATGACAAGAAAAATAGGGATGACTTCTTTTTCAAAGAAATAAACTTTTTGCGCATTTGCAAAAATGTCATATGTTATTTACTATTTTCCGTTATGTGATTTCAAGTTGTATATTTCCTTAGAGTACGCACAGTAGATTCCCCTTTTTTTATTTTTCAAATATGTGAAAAAATTTAAATAAATAGGTTGGACTTTTATATTTATGTGCAGTTTTTATAATCGCTTTGGGAGAAAATAACATTCAAAAATATAAATCCAACTTATTAGTTCGACTTACGACCTGTTTGTTGGAATTGAACTCATGTGTAAATCAAGAGGACTTTGTATATATGTTTAAAATATCAAGATTTTGGAGCTATGTTTCCAATTCTCACAGAATTGTAGAACTATTCTTCATATATATAAAAATAAAAAGTAAAATAAAAAAAAAAAATGCAAAATTCACTGGATTTTTTTTTTTTACTAAAACCTCTTTTCCCACCAAAAAGAAAATGAGAACAATGTAATCTTGTCAATTAAATTTGCCTAAATTCATGAAATGTTTGTGACGGGGATCTCATACGTATTTCCCTTCATCTAACCTTTTGGGACTTTATATGACGTTATTTGATTCGAGAACCTCGAGCCCCTGTAAATAAACTGCGAAATGTGAAATGACATGTGAAAATTAGCAATGCTATATTAAAGTGAAGGAGTGGTCAGACAGAAAGGTTTACAATCAAAAATTTTGAAGCGAGAAGAGAAAAATAAGAAAGTTTGGACAGCGAGGTTGGACGTATTCTTAGGCAGAGAAAAGAGAGTAATTTGGCACTGGACGCTTAGTGTTTACATGATAGTTTATGCAGAAATTATGCGACAGCTATGATTGAATTTAAATTCGTTCCTGATTCGGACCAACCTTTAAAATTACTGTCTTACACCACCGTGGAAGTCGAGGCCCATGATTACTAAGCCGCGAGTTAAGCGAACTGCGAATATTAATATAAATTGAGCGATAATATAATTATAAATTCATCGATATGAATTTTATGCGGTACGTTTACATGCTTTCGACATTATGTTATTTCGGTAATAACTTGTACGAGAGAAAAATCTTTTTAACTCTTTAAATTTGACCCATCAAAATTGGTTGAAGAGACAGCCAATCTCACCGATCGCAAGTCTCACATCTTTGAAAATAAACTCTTACAAAAAATATCCAAGCTGGGACATTTCTGTTTCCAAGAAATGGTGATTCATATCCAATTCAAATATTAAAATCGATGGATTAAGATCAATAATGAGTATTAAAATGGTCCACCCTCTTTTGACCCTGAAATTTCAAAGAATGCATATCAAAGACCCCATTTCAATGTGTCGTTTAGCATTCTGTATATTTTTAAAGTTATAAATGCAGTGGAATTTATGCAAGATGTATTTAAAGGTAAGTACACGATTTATACAAAAGGAAATACAGCTAATGATTAGTAATTGTTTACATACAATTTTTTTTATGTTTATAAACAAGATTTTATACATACATAAACAGATACATAAATAAACAGGAATCTCAATGTTGAAATAAGACTGCAATTGCTTTTAATTTAAAAAAAAAATGAGGCTTATTCACTAGTTGACATAAAATAAGGTAATTTTCCCTTGTCGTAAGCGTCTCGGTAACCTTAGTATGCTTTTTTATGCGTCTAAAATAGGAATATATATAGCCAATTATATTTCTATCTTGATTAATGAAATTCACAAGGTTCCTTTAGGCGGCAATTATATATTCCTTTAAGCTGTTCCATATTTTCATAATATACAACTTAACAATTTTATGTTAAATCTATAGATTATCAACCCCCTCAAACAATTCTACGAATCCATTCTCTATGATTATCAACAATTGTAATGCCTTAAAAGGTAGCGAAAACGGATAAAGATATTTAAACATTCATTAAAGGAAAAGTCAATACAATACTTCAGAAAATAACCGAACAAGTCTTTCTCTTGTGACAGAGTACTGACGCAAGAATTACATCACGACGGTAGTATTACCAAACATCGGTCATTTTATAAAGAAAACATTACCTAGATGACCTAAGAAAACATTACCTATTCATTTATTATGAGTGAACTAATGTTTCTTCATTGCCTTTCAAATTCTATGGACTTCACTTAATTTTAAAAAAAATATTATAATTATTATTAATATATTTGGGATGGTTCAATTCCAGAAAAATTTATTCTTGGTCTGATTGCAAGTGCTCGTTTTATTTATCAATTTAACTCACTCTAAAGAAATTATTGAAAATGAAGAAAAAATTCACGTTTAATTCTCGCATGTCATAAATTTTGAAAACAGGAAGGAAAATGATCGTTAAATTACTTCTAAAATTTAAATAATCATCTTTCATATTAATTGGAGAACTAAGTCAAAACAAGAATAGAAAAAAGTATTTTTAGCTTAAACCTCTACATGTCTTAATTTTATTACGGAAAACATAGAACTTCACTTAAAATATTTCTTCGTATTTTAATCAAGATCAAAATTATTAGTTTTTATCTAGCTGCTTTTATTATTAATAAACTTTATTTTTGTACGTTAATTAAATGGGGAATAGTGTTATAGTCTAAAACGTACGAAAGCATCTAATAATCGGATAATAATAATTTCAAAATACCTAATTTTAAAAAAAAGCAAATGTAAGTGAACAGCGACTATATAAATGTTTATACAGCGAAACAAGCCGAACAATTATGAATCCGATGAGAAAAAGAAAAGCAAGCAACAGTTTGTATACATTTGAAGTCACCAGATATCTAACAAAATTTCCATTTAAAAGTCATTAAATATACATTAGAAAGGTAGTACAAGAAAACAAACTAATTATAATCTATTCCATTTTATTATATAAACTCACTTACCCATCCACCTTGCTGACATATCCAGGCTGCTACGTCTCTCTCGACGAAGATGCCCATCCTTTGGACCAGCCCCAGCACATATTCGGGGTGTCCCCCCTTCACACAGTCCATGGCAAGGGCGCCGGTCATCGCGAACAAGGCCACGATGCGGCCCCATGTCACATCGCCCCTAAATATCTCTTCGGCTACGGCTGCAAAAAGGTTGTGCACCATGGCTTCTGACGGGAGGTTGTGCAGACCCAAATTGGACGCCACGCTTTGGAACAATTTCGGATGCATGTTTTCCAACTCATTGGTCAGCAAACTGGAAAAAATTAAGACAAGAAACAAATTAAAAAGAGATTGAGAAAATCAATAGAACTAAAAGCTGTTCATTAGTTTATTGGTTTTGATTCATTCAACAAATGAAAAAATATTGCAGAGATCATTTATTGAATTATACATTAGAGTAATACTGATTCAGAAACTAATCCTCTGGATATTATTGTTAATTGTTCCATGTATTGAGTTAGAGATGTACAAGAAAATCGTAAGAATTTTTCTGTATTTTTAATTACACATTCTGATTTCTTCTTTTATATAAGAATAAAAAAGAAAAATATTAGAATAAAATACAAGTTAAATGTAGTCCCCCTATTCAAAGCAATTTTATCTCTGTAAATTACTTAAAAAGAAAGAAAAATTCAAATAACATACTTTTTCAAAAAATGATTCTGTATAAAAGTGAATAAAAAATAAATGATAACACACACACACACACATATATACATAATTAAATAAAAATAAATGACAGAAATTAAATAAGATTTAGAATTAGTACCATTGAAAAATCCAATGCAAATTTTGTCATCCGATTGCAATTATAAATCGATTTCTTAATCTAAGCGACTACTATAAACACACATACGCATATATATATATATATATATATATATATATATATATTATAGTTTGTTTTGATTTGGGGGTTTTAGGGCTTTAAATTTTAGTTTGTTTAACTATTTAAGTAAATTTTATTTGATTTGCATAAATATTAATTTGATTATTAGTGAGTTCCTTAAATATTTAGCTTTTGTTTGTCTCTTAATTGTTTTGCGTTAGTTTTGGGTATTGCTAGATTTTTATATGATTTTGAAATATACTATTTGTGTTTTTATATATACATATAACAAATACGCCTCGCCTCTGGAGCCCTCTGGAGCCTCCGAGAAGCGGTCTTCCTCTTCGGCCTTTCGAAGCCATGATGGAATCTTTCTTGTGCGTTTCCTGCTTCTGCCTGTCGAAGTCCTGAGTTTGCCGTGTCTTGTCTTGTCCCGTCCTGCCGATGAACTTTTTTCTGTGAAGACGTGGACTTTGTGTTATTTTACTTGTGTGCCGTGGACTTTTAAAAACTACAGATTTCCACCTGGGACCTTGTGGTTCCTGAAGACTATTTTTTATATTTGTAACTCAAGAACTATGTTTCGGCTATTTTACCTTATGTCATATATCTGTATAACTATTTGCTGAAATAAAAATTTGTGTTTTTATATATACATATAACAAATACCTTCCAAATACCTATGAAATAACTAACGTATTACTTTGGAAATTCACTATAAATATCATGAGTTTAAATATACGTTGCCTTACAATTTATGATAATCTATAGACAAATATATTAAGGCAATTTCCTCAATTCCAGACCATGCTACCGTGAACAAATTTAAAATAATGATAATAATTTTTCTTTGAAATGAGAGTTTAAGAGAGCTTATTAAGGTTAACGTTATCTTTTGAATTGTAGGAATTATAGATATAAATTTTTCTGAGAATATGCGCTTGCTCATTCAAATAGTATCTCCTTTTTCAAACCTTGTTTTCTGCATTAGAATAATATCTATGATATTTGTAGAAAATGCTGTGGGTTGATTCTCAAACGATATTTAAGGTTAACTTATAAATAAAGAATTATATAATCCATAACACTAACTACGCTGAAACCTAAGGATCCGGTAGAAATTCATTATATTAGATATTTATATTAAATATTACTTAGCAAAACTTGGATTTTATTTTGATTAATTAATTACTTATTAACGTCCACTTAGAAGCAACACGAGGACTATTTGACCATGTACCTCGTCATTTTGATCCTCGGTCAAGTGATGAGGACGATACTTAAGTCAACATCTTTTTCTCCAAATTTCCTCACCACGCCGTTGGGAAGACTTGGAGCCTCGATCTAATTTAACGTGCATCAGCCTTTATTTAAGTGGAATTGGGGCTCGAAAGCAAGACTCGACGAAACAACACAAAAACCGCGAGTTCGCGACCATATCCACTAGATTACCGCAGTCATATATTTTGATTATAAGGTCTTGCAAGAGGTCTGAAATACTTAAAAACTTAGAAATTCTTTAAGAAATCGGATGTTGATGCACGTCTTACATATCGGTTATTTATTAAAATTTGAGTTTTTACATGTAATAATTGTAATAAGTCATTCGATTTGTGCATGATTACAACCATGCACAATTACTTAAAATGCCATGCTTATTTGGAAATCTAAAACGAGATTTAATGTCAGTGGGAATAAAAGAACAATATTCAAAGAATACAAATGTGTACAGGTTATGGTATCCTATAATGGAATAGATGATATCATAGGTAAGACTAATAATAAAACATTTTTAACAGATTGGGAAGTTTTCCGAACAGTAATGTACTCAAAATTGCAATCCGACATATTTACAAACTGAAAAGAGTTATGGGAAAGTTATGAAACCATAAAATCTCAACAATTAACCATTCGAAAATAAGCCCTTATTCTTCTGTTTCAAACTTAAAAATAACTTTATTAAGGGTAACTGAAACTTTTTTTTCTTAAAATTTGGTACTTATTAAAAAAAGATTTTATTCGACATATTTGAACAGATGTAAAATATGTATTTTAGAAAAAAAAATTTCAATATACAACAGAAGATTATTTAAAATTTTAAGCCTTTTTTAAAAATATTTCGATATTTTGTATAAAATTCTTACAACTCTTCAACAAATCTTTGTTTATTTATTTTTTGCAAATTTCCCCCAATTTTTTTGAAGTGTTTCTCACAATTCTGTGCATAGATTTAGCTATACTAGTGTTATTTATAAGTTTACAAATTTTTTTCCCTATCAGCGATAACGAAAAACAGTTAAAAAAAACAGCAACATCTAATTTTAGGGATTTCTTAAAATATTAATGCTCAGAATTCTCAAACATATGCAAAAACACAAATAAAAAAAAATTCAGAACTGTATACTCAATAAAAAAAAAAAAAAAAAAAAACCACCCAAGCATTTCAAATACATGGGCGTCATGAAAAATAAAAAACCAAGATAAAGTAGTTTTAAGTTTTGAATGTCAATGTGAAGGGACTTAGCAAACTGTCAAAGAAAATTTAAATAACTTGCTTAATAATGTAGCTAGAGAGCTATGAATTTATGTACACATATTAAAAAAAGTCTTAAAATTAAAATAAGGTATTAAAATTGCTTTCAAAATTTTGGTCATTTTTAGAGTACCATGTCCTTTTTATTCACAATTCCCTTTCACTTTGAAAATGCGTCAGTTTTTCTTTTCATTTCTTTCTTTCTTTTTTTTTGTTCATACATTCACCTCTTGATAATTTTATAACCTACTGCATTCAATTCTTTATATTGTTCTAAAATATAATTATCAGTATTTTTCAGTTCATAATTTACTTAATTTTTTTTATAGAATTACGTTTTCAAAAATAAATTTAATTAAAATATGGATTTCAAGCTTCTTCTCTGTAATTTTTTTTTTTCTATTGCATTAAGGATGAAGAGAATAAATGTCATAATTTGCGGTAAGTTTACAAAAATAGTAACCGTAGATGAAACGGCCGATTGCTAAAGTAACATAATTAATTAAAAAAAATTCATTTCAATATATGTTTTACATGAGTTTTCTAGGATTTACATGAGTTTTCTAGGATTTTTATTATTAATTCCCTTTTAATTTTGCCTCAGCCGCGGTAGCCAAGTGGACGAGGTCGCGAGCTCATGGCCGTCGTTGTTTCCTCATCTTTTGATATCACTTAAAACCCATCATGTAGAGAAGCTGAGGCACTTTAAAATCTGTTGAGGCTCCAAATCTTTATGTTAGTGTGCCGTGGAAGTTTGGAGAGGAAGTACCAGTTCAGATGTCTTCCTTATCATTTGATTAAGGTTCAAAATAACGAGGTTCGTCTTCACTAGCCCTCGTATTGCTTCTAATAGGGCCATTAATAATAAAATGGTTAATTTAATTTTAAGATATTTTCTGGTAATAGAAAGGAGAACTTGTACACAGCTTGAATAACTGTCGTTCCCAATCTCATAACTTCCCATCATTCATAAGTTACAAATAAAATGACTTATACCACTAAAGCTTTTACTCTCATAGAATTCAGTTAAAATACTCTCAACTGTACCGTCGAAAAATTGATGAGAGAGTAGCTGTAATAATATTATATGGAGAAATAGAGAGGAGACCAATATAATTCTCTTTAGCCTTTTTATTCGAGAATTCGTAAGCTTTTTGATTGCCCAAACAATCGAAGCAGAAAAATAAATTTACGTATTACCTAACCCCATAACGCTCCATTCTTTGTGATAAACCTTGAATAAAACACTATGTACATCTCCAAGGATGTTTGACATGTGAGAGAGATGTCAGTCTCCTTACTTTGAGCTAGATCGATTATGTCACAATGGATCTGACATCTGGGCCATTGGCGAACAAGCTATCAAGAAAAAGCTAAGAACATTTTTCTCTCAGCTTCGTATTTAGAAAAGTGATATTTGAATCATCTAGAAAAATTATTCATCTAGCGTTTTTATTGACAATTATAGTGTTTAAGAGGGAAATAATATTTCAGAGTTTCCCAATTTTTTTTATATGGTGTTGTAACTTTTCGAAAATGTTCAAAATGAATACGTTAAATCAACATCGGATTTCAAACTTTAAAGGTCGTAATAAAATTAAAATATTGTTTTGAATTCAGGCTCTATATTATGAAGTGCTATAAAATTTAATGTTCTTGTATAAAAACGTAGCTCTATTATATTAATTTTAAAACTCTTTAAGTTAAGTGCTCTGACCTTAATTAATGTAAGATATTTGATCGAAAACTAATGCCTCCATGGTCTTTTTATTTGCCTACCCAAATTTTCGATACATCTGAAAGCTACATGTACCCTTTATATGTCGCATCTATTCTCTCTGTTACCAGGTGTCGTTGGTGTGCTGAGAACTGAAGAAGATGGCGACCCACATGGGGATAAAGTTGAATCAGGGAGGCGTCATTGTACCCGATCTTGCATCTGGAGACTTTCACCTTTTTCCCATTGATGAAAAAGCATTGAACGAGTATCACTTTCGTTCTAACGACGAGTTGAAAGCTGTTATCAATGTCTGGTGACACCATCAAACACCGGAATTCTTCCCCTACGGATTTTCCCGACTAATCACGCATAGGCATAACTGCAGGGAAAGGGATGGAGACCATGTAAAAGGTGAATAGTGCATTAAACAGAGTATACATATAGCATCTAGTAACAACAAAAATCGTGAAAATTGGAAACAAAAAAAAAGAATTTGTAATCAGGTAGATATTACTTTTCAATCAAATATTGTACTTCCATAATGCTTAAGAATACAGACTCAAACAAGATAAAGTTTGAATAAAAACAATTCCGTTTATTAAACTAAATGAATTCAAATATTTTCGGCTTGAAAAAAAAAGTGAGACTCAACTTGAGGTAAGCATACTAATCCAGCAAGAACAAACAAAAAACTCCCAGTACGATATGGCAAAAGGTACAGCCAATAGATAAAGAGGCACACAGAAGACATTTCCCACAATTAATATGATGAATCCAAAAAATAGTGTTTTAAATTGTCAGGCCTTTTATCGCATTGTAACACCAGTCGGAGAATGTCATGCTCGTAAAGTCCTTTAGCTATAGTTTGAATCATTTGCGTACGAACTCCTCTTCGTCATCACTCATTTGAAATCAACGTCACACAATGCTTTTTGGAGATGTGTAAGTCACATGGTGACATATCTGGACTATTTGTAAGGGAGGGAGGGGTTCATAACTTTCTACTTGAGATTTTTGCAAAAGTTCCTTTGGTTATAAGTGTGTTCTAGAGTTGTCTTGCGACAGGATACTGCGAGAAAGTGTACAGAGATGTTTCGATTTTACTGTCTTCCTGAGCTTCGTTATCGCTTAACAATTCCACTGAGCATTAACTACAGCTTCATGATCGACGGAGAGCTATTACTTGCGATCAAAATAGAATAAAATGTATGGTCACACCCTCTACTTGGTATCGTCTTTTTCCTATCCCTTACCGGAGACGTAATGATATCCAGCCAATGAACGCTTCGAATCGTTTTCGTCTCACCAGTAACTACATTCCAGGCCCGTTTCCATTTTTCTAAATAGGATTCCACAATTTAAATGCAATAGCCTTTGTCTCGTTATTTATTGACTATATCTAATAGCTGCAACTTAATAATCATAGAATTGAGATAACTTCATAATTTAAATTGTGATACTCCAAATTAAATCCACATTCAGCTATAGCGTGATTAGCTGCTATTCCTCCTTATAAATAGTGTAATGCACAACATTAATTTCTCCTTTCGACAGCGGTCAAGAATGCTGTAATGTATTACACTTAAAAATGTAGTTCACTTGAACTCTATGCATATTTGCATAAATAGATATTGAAAAATAAACGTCAACTCGTTTGGAAGTAAAATTAACTGAAGGGAATATAGTCGCTTAAAAATAAAAATAACTAAAAATAAAAGCACAACATGAGAAAGTAACTTATAACTCTTTTTGTTAAAATAATCTTATAAGCGAAGTTTGATTTTTTTTTTTTTTAATTTTTAATTTCCATCAAAAATTAACTTCAAATATATCTTAAACACTCTCATTTCTCAAACTCTTAACTAATAGCAGATAAATCTCAATGACTTTTGTATTAAAAAATGTAAACATTTATTGCATCATACAAAATCCTCGCAATTCGTTGCTTTTTTAAATAATAGTTTCAATTATATTGCTATTACTTAAAAATTTTTATAATAGGCAATTAAAAAGAAGAGAGAGAGAGAGATTTTGTTATCGTAGAAAAATTATGTTCATTCATGTAATTCAAAACATGCCAAAATTATTTCTTTTATATAGTTTTATAATACATTTTAAAATCTATATCTATTGTTACGGCTCTCGTACATTACATAAACAATTGCATTAAAAATTCAATTTTAAATGGATGAAAATAACGTATGTGCTGAATTATTGTTATAAAATCTCAATTAAATCATTTCCTGTAAATTTTGTCAAAATTTTATATCCGTTTTACTGGTCGCGTTTTTTTTCGCAAACTCGCGGCCGGCTTTGTTTACGGTGATTTGTGGGTTCTAATCATGTTCCCACTATAGACCTGAGAGGCTGATGCACGGTAAATCTGGTTGAAGCTTCCAATGGTGTGGTGTGGAAGTTTGGAGGGAGAGGTATCAACTCAGGTGTCATCCTCGTCACTTGACCGAGGTTCAGAATTACGAGGTTCATCGCCAATACCTCTCGGGTTGCTTCTAACTGAGACTTTAATGAACAACCATTCATTCATTCAATATTTTATTTCAGAAATACAATAAATAGGATGAAGAATTATTTTACTAAAGACCCAGAATGATGATAAGTAACATTTTTGATGGAGAAATAGAACTATGATTTCCAAAACACATCCATTAGAATTCTTGATTATAAGTTTGTTGAAAAGAGAACATAATCTTGTGTTTTTCAGTGAAACATATTTCCATCTCATGAGACAATTGAATTAAATTTTACTCCTTTTACTACTCGTTTTCACATCTCCATGGGAAAAAAAAAAACTTAAAATGCTAAACTGGAGAAAAATAAACTCTGTGCTGTCTAGTTTTGAATGAGTGATTCTGTTTTGTATGATCGGGAAACTATTCGATTATGGAACTTTTATTCTTTTAAAGAACACAGAACAATGTGTAGGAAATCAAATAAAGCACTCGACGAGATTTACGAATTTCCAAGTTTTCGTTACTTCTAAACACTAAATACTTTTGAAATGAATATAAAAATTATGCAGTCTATCCAACAGTATCGTAAGAACCAAGAAAAGTCTAAAAATTGAATTCATATTGATGGCTTAAAATTATTACCTAAACTATCTCTATCTACATTTGTATATTGTTCATTTTATAGAATAAACCAACCAATTGTTAGTACAAGACAATACGTACTTTCTGCAATAACTGTCAAATAATTATGTACATACAAATTGCGATAGTAGTTAATATTACAAGAGAAGCGTGCTTTCAGCAATGCACGAAAAGACTGTTTAATTTTCAAGAATGGAACGTAAGGACTAAACAAGTTCGCTGTCAGTATTTACTATTAACCGTAAGCGAATAGACTTGGGAAAAGACAATTTCCGATTCATAATTGAGTCTGAAATCCCTCGGGCAATAAGAGAGACATGGAGGGCGTAAATCACTAAAGTCAATGCACAGTGCCGTTTCGTAAGGCATTTCATAATATGAATTGTGAATAATTACATCCGATAACTATGTCTGAAAGCGAAAGTGAAGAAACAACAACCAAAAAACTTTTTTTAGACGGTGGAACGGAGAAGAATGATTTATAACGAACATTTGTTACAACAAATCGAATGTTTTTCTCCTCCTCCTCCTTAGGAATAAATATCTAGATTCATTTTCTGAAAATAGAATAGAACATTTTTCATATAAAACAACAGTTGCGAATCGAAGGGAAACTGGGCTCATGAAGTAAGGAATTTGTCATTTTTTTTTTTTAAATTTTTTTTTCAAGAATTTTTGATATCGATATTTGATGCAAGATAGATATATTGAAATGATCTTCAATGCAAAAATCTTTTAATTTCATTTTCCTCATAAATATTCATTGAATAATTCTTTTGCCACGATGTTTTCTTTCCCCTAAGAATCAGCTCTGGGTTCCTCTAATGTATTTTAATTCGATAAAGATGTGAAGCACGAATTGATTTTCGATGAATATATCCCTTCTTCGATTAATGAAAATAAATAACAACCGAACATAAGTTTGAAGGGAAAAAAAAAAACTTTACTTTTTTTTTCTTTTGTTATGGAATAAAATAATGGTTCAGGATTTATAAATTCTTGCCGCGAAAGGGGCTGTTGTTTTAGTTAACCATTAGTAGTCGTAGCCGATTACTTTTCAAAATTTTATCACAAAAGTTTTTGCGTATATGTTTCACACATGTTTGCTGTCATTAGTAATTGAATTTGATTTTCAAAAATGTATGGAAACATACATTTCTTTTAAATTTTTTATTGGATTAAAACTAAAAAAACCATATATATATATATATAATAAGTGTTTTATATACCTATCGATCCATCATATTAAATCAAAAATACTCAGCCTTACCTTAAATCGCATATAATCAGGAATCCTAAAATGACTGTGTGGGAAAATGAATAAAATTATTCAGAATTTTAAGACAGTTGTGAGATAGCCATTTGTGTCACCAGATTTTCGAATTATTTCTTTTCAATTTGACTTTCTTCTTAAAATGTATTGGGGTCAAAAGATTTTAATATACATTTGCCATTATTATACAGCCAAAAAGAGGCTTTTGTGTAATTGAGGACATAATGTAATAATTTAAATTAAAAGAATTTCTATTTAACGCGTTTCATAGAAAAGAGCAGCGAAAATTGTTCTTCGCAACCTATTGTATTGAATATTTTTTTTCCTTCTTCGCTCAAATTAATTCAACATTTTCGTTCACGTTAGAAAAGAGCATCTGTGTTTTTCCCAAAACAGTTTAGTAAAAGGAGGGAGAAGGATACTTTAAATATGTCATAAATTATAGATGCATTGAATCTGCAAATGAGAATGATTTCTCTTCTTTTCTCTGTAATATTATAAATTAGCGCGCACTCTAATTTTCGCGACCTTGGTAACCGAGTGATATTGGTCTCGAACGTGCGGACGTGTCGCAGAGTCGAAACGTAGGTACGTGCTCTATTTCTACTAAAGACTCGTTCTGTAGAGGGATGATGCACATTAAAACTGTTGAGACTCATTTGAATCGCATTAAGAAGCAACGCGATAGCTACACCACGGTCAAGTGACGAGGAAGATTCCTAAGCTGACACCACACTTTCTAAACTTGCTCACCATCCTATCATGAGGACTTGCAGCCCTTCGAGAGAAAAATTTTCTTTGGATTCTTTGTCTAATTTATCCATACACTCTCAGAATCCCATTTGAAAAACTATCAGTAACATAAACGTTTCTTCTAAATCAACTGCAAGCGTTTAAGAAGTAAATTGAGGTTTATGTATTAGTAAATGATTGATTGCTTATCAACGTCGCATTTAAAAGCAACAAGAAGATATTGGAGACGGACCTCGTAATTCTGAACTTCAGTAAAGTGACGAAGATAACATCTGAGCAGGACCTCCCTCTACAAACTTCCGCACCTTCCCAACTTGAAGCTTCAACAGATTTAACGTGCATCAGTCGGGCTACATGACAGATTTTAGTGGTATCACAACTCGAACCCACGACTAGATTGAGATGGTGGAGGTTAAAAGTCCACATGTGGCGAGGTGTGGGTGTATCATTTCAGGTTTCATCTACGTCACTTGACCATGGTATAGCTCTCAAGCTATTTCTTAGTACGACGCTAATAAACAATCAATTAATTAGGCGCAATCTCATTTTCACAAATTTGTCTTATTTTAAGCTAATAAAGAAGATCATTCTAATCAATACACAAAAAAATGTCATTCTACTGAATAAATTAAAAACGTACAAGCAATCCATATGGATATCATCATTGATTAAAAAAGACAAATTCGTCAACGCATATCAAATTTTCGCAAATTATTGGGAGACACATAACAGTGTCTGCAACCCATCTGCAACTTGTACACAACTTGTACACAACTTGATGGTGGTGCGTTTAATGTGGGGAAAAAAATCGATTTATGCACATGTTCTTCATGCACGAGATGATCGTTTGATTAACAGGGAAATGATGAAAGAAAATCAATTGAATGCCAAGAGCTTCATTTTCCAATCAGGAAGTTGACAAAATTATTATGTTAAGCTCAATGAACGCCCCCAGAAACGGATAGATGAATATCGTGATGGAAATCTCTTTTTCTGATGTGCAATACCTATGTGTAGATATTATCTGTTTGTTGTTAAAGAAATATATCAATAAATGCAGTGCAAATACATAAAAATGCTAACAAATATTTGACAAATTATGCTCACGAAGAGTTATCGCAAAGTTTTAATTATTACTAAGAAATAAGGTTTATTCAGTATATTAATTTATCCTTTTGTACAACTGTTGCGAATTACAGATATTAATGCTTATTTGTTTGGTTTCAGGAAACCGTAGATTGAAGTAACCCGCATTATCGTGAAGTCTTAATTATTATACCAGGATATCACAAGTATTGCTAAAAATAATAAGATAGAAACTTAGTTTTTTATTTATTTATTATTCTTAAGTTTTCTCTGCATAGTCACCATTCAAAATTATGCATGTCTCCCATCCATTCTTTACCTTTCGGCCGTCATTGTAGAACTTGGCAGATTGATTAAGCTACATCTCCATAAGCAGGTTCTTTCAATTTACGGTTTCCACAAACCAAACAAATTAAATTTGAATAGATGTAATTTACAACATTATGTACATAAGGACCCTTTAGTATGCTGAATAAATTTTATCCAAATATCTCGGTTATTTGTGGGTAATAATTAAAACTGTACAATACCCCCTAGTATTTGCAGACTTATCAGGATAATGTGAAATATCGATTTGGTGAAACGTTAAGAAGTTTGATTTTAAAACTATAAATTTCTATTTTTTATAGGTTTGCGACTAGGAATGCAGCATTTTAATTGTGATGCAAAATGATGCGGATGTTAAAGATTAAAACTTATAAGCCACATTATTATGCTCTCAATTTTATACAACATTAATTTTTTGCAATTTTGCATTTTAATGTTCTGAATAACAGCTTCATAGAGTATTTTCATTTTGCTTTGACTTTTCTTTGTGTATTAAAGCTATTATAATGACGGAGCCTCAAAGATATTTATTGTGAACCGCATGTGAAGCGTGGATCACAAATTTCCCATGCTTGACATAGAGCAGTGGTCTTCAAAATTTTGGCGACTAACGGAACTTTTAGAACTACGAGTATTAGGTTTTATTTTTCGAGGGGGAAGGGGAGGGAGCCCCATCCAAACCTCAGAAAAATATGTCTTAATATAGTAATTAAAATAGATCAATAAGTTATAGTTATATACTTTACATACAAACAATTAAAAAATACATATTTTTCATTAAAATATTTGAAAATAAAATTAATGTGAATTACTCCTTAATAGCATTAACTCGTGTTCCAGGTGTTCCGCACCCTTGCATAACATTTAGTGACTGGGAGTGTGCTTGCATTTTTATACACAAATTGTCCAAGTCTAGATTTAGTGTGTGTTTGTTGTGGTGTTATATTCAGTCGCATTTTATTGTTCTGCATTTAAACTGTTTCTATACTTTGCTTTTGTTTTTAAAAAGAGATTTTTCACGGAGCATACAACAGTACCACTCCTATAGATAATCGCGGTCTTACAAACCCTACAGTAAACGTAAATCTATTTTGCATACACATGCACTGCATGCATTCCATTCGAAACTACTTTTGCCCGTCCGTCATTGTTAACAAAGCATTACGGATGTCGGCAGTCCACACACATAGCTTTTGATTAATTTTTAAAGAAAACTAAACGAATCTTTATGTTTTTTTAGATAATAAGTACTAGTCAACAAGGGCGATTGCTTTGTAATTTTCTTTTCGGATTTTTATTCTGACTCGTGGAACTCATGGCTTCCGCGGAACACAGCTTGAAGACCGCTGGTGTAGACGACATATGTAGCATTCAGGTACAAAAAGAATTATGATAATAGAGTAATAAATATGAAAGTTGTGACCATGGAGGCATTGCTTTTCTATCAAACCTCGTGTATAACAGTTAAAATATGATATTCTGAGCACTTGATCAAAATGAAATTAATCAAAATTTAGATTACACGATTAGTTTAATCATCTGTTTTCACAGCTCATTAAGGTTCTTGCTATCCGCGAGCGTGTTAAATTTCTGTTTTTGCATATTACATGTAAAGGAAAGTTGAGCATGCTCCATATGTTCTATCTTTTAGCGAAAGTCCGGAAATAGTTTTAATTTTTTTTTAACCTTTATACTGCGAAATAAGTAAAATTCAAGTCGACAACAAAAACAAATTCGTTTATCGTGTTCTGTTTTGATAATATAAAAATAAAAATCTATTTCGTCATCTTAAACATAAGAACTTATAAACGATTTTCTAAGTTATGTAATAAACAATCAGTTGTTAATGATATGGTTTATAACTATTAATATTTTTTCTGTTTTAAAAGCATTTCCGCGACATTTCTTAAAACGTTTATTCAACTATACATTACATTTTAATAGACTGACTTTTTCAGAAAAAGGAATAAAATGACACATTGTGGTATTCTCTCTCTCTCTCATATCAGAATTACATATGTTCAATTTCATTCTGTTTGATTGCACTTGATAAGTTTGAAGGAAATAAAGATAAAATAGATCGTTCTGTCATGAGAAAAAAAAAATGAATTTTAATGGACAACACATGTTCGTGACAATTTTTTACGAAAAAGAATTCTAGAATATTTCATTTCTGTTTTTCTGCTTTTGAGTCTATAAGCGTGAAGAGAATATTCATTCGTTTTAATAATTTTAATGATGTGTTGAATATTTCATTAGCCTTACGCCCCCGCACACCCACATACCTCACATTTTTATTTGTAAAATTATGCTATTCGTATACAGGATGGGCAAAAAGTCGGTTTTCCCCAAAAAAGGTGAATAACTTTTATGAAAATAATTGCATTAATTTATGTTTTTAGAATGTGAAATTCAAGACTTGGAATTTTAGTTATAGAAAAGTACACAACTGAACAACGTGTGAAAAAATTCTAATATTAACACGCAAATAAAAGTTCTTTTGATCTCTCACACAGGGCATCATTTACTTAAGCATCATTTCATACCTATGATACTGGTCTTAGTTAAATATTTTGTGTCGCAAGTGTTAGTCAAAGACAGTCTAAGAACTGAGAGCCCCGCTCCATTCGCAGTAAAGCTAATCTTGATCGTGTTGAGGAAACCACTGCTGAAAAACCAGAAACGCCAATTTGGTTGCATTTCGGGAAAACTTGGCTAACAGTCGTCATGTTTGCATCAAATTTTTCTCCGAGTGTACCTTAAAGATCGTGTTTTTTGCAATAATTTTAAAAGCTTTGTTCAGTTCAAGACCAAGAGATTCAAGAAAATCAAAGGATGTATCAAAAGAGAAATTACAAGTTGCTATGAAAGATGTGATGGAAAGAGACCCTATTTGCGAACTGGACAAAAGTGATCGATTAAGAGATATTGTTTTCTATACATAGTCAATACTTTTCTACATATTTTGTCATGAAATATTAAAAATTATATTAATTTAAAATTGTAGAGTAACTTTTGACCCTTCTTGTTAATATCATTGTTAAAAAGTTTAATATAAAAAGAGAAATTATTGAGATATTCATCACACAAAATCAAGAGAGAAAATATAAAATATGTTCAGGCATCAGGTGAATTATAAGAATGATAAAACAGTTAAGAGATAATTCTCTACCCTAAGAGAGAATTTTGCGAGAAAATAATAATGAATAATTACGTTCAATAAGAAAAATATAACTTTAATTTTTTTTAATTCACTTATATCTAAACATTGTAACATTTGTTTTCAGTGCTTAAAAATAAAGTCCAGTTAGCTATGATGTAATATTCAATAAAAACATCATTTCGTATCCATTCAAAAATAATATTATTTTATTTGAAAAATGAATGAAATATCAAATAAAAAGAAATACTGAATACACGAGAAGCATTTTTTCGAATGTCTTTAAATTTGTAAATGATATAGTAATAAAATTAATAAAAGAACGTTTATTATAGTTAAAGTAAAGGTATTTTTGAGGATTAACTCATTAATAATCAATTTAAATAACACACATCAAGAGACGATACATGAAATTTCTATACTTCATCACCAATCAAAAAGAAAAAGATATTTGTTACATTTTTTCTAAGAACTTACTTCTGAAACTACATAAATAATATCGCATTACAGTTCTTAATAGAGAATCCGTGAATACCTTGAAGTTCGTGATCTTGGGTGAGAAAAAAAATTTATTCTCTTTATTCTCAGAGCCAAATAACTCTTTTGAAAATTTATGAAACAGTCAGTTGCCTTTAACATACAGAATAACATATAGACAAACAAATCTTCACATTAACATGGCTGTTTTATTCTGATTTTAAAGAATAGGACTGAAAGTGAAACACATTTTTTTAGGTAGAAAAGTGCCCTGACAAAAATGAGGCCCTAACTTTAGACAGAAATGTGTTGCGACTTTACTAAATTCGTTATCATTCGAAAAGCAGCCTGTTTTTACACTATTTATTTTTATTAGAAAGTCTCACTTCACCGATTCTAAGATATATTTCGCACTTTACCTTCTTACTATAATGCTATACAGATTTTTAATTTTATGCGGTAAAACTTCAAATAAATGCGAATTTATAGAAAATATCTATATTTTTAAGAAGTAATATGATAAAGAGATTCATTAGTTATAAACATACGAACTTGTTCTAGTAATGGGGCATTTTCCTGCTGAAAATGAGCCCCAAGTTTTGGTTGTTTGTTTAAAAACATTAAATTAAAGTTCTGCTTATTAAATAAGACGTCTTTTAAAATTCCCTGTATATAAACCATATTTAAGCATCATTATTTTTGAAACAAATTATTGTACACATCATTATTTTTCATAGCAAAGGAAAGAGTACATAGATCTCTTTATTATGCTTCATTTGTATTCATTATTTTTTCATGAAATTAACCGGTTCTTTTGTATAAATTTAATTTCTACTTGTGTATATATTATATCTCTTTCATAACCAAAGTCCGTTGAAGGCGAAGTCTATCTTAAAAGGAGTCCCTGACTTTCATTATTGTCATAATTATACTCAAGAGATCTTCCATTAAATCTTGCATTAGAGCATACGGTCACAGTGACCTATTGTGATGGATCTCGCCATCTCAAACCATGATGAGCAAGCTCTCTTAATAAACATCATCACGCCAAATAAAAGGACTTAAAGCACCCTTTAATTTAACATCATTTGTTGTCTTTATTCCGCAAGCGTGGTTAATGTGAAAACGAGTTTCAATACCTCAGTTCACCAAACACAAATCATATTTTTTACTCTAATGTAGCTCCTGCCCCTCTACACAATAAAGTATCTGAAATCGGTTGATCAATTAAGTTCTACTTGTTTAATTAAAATGGAACCTTTTAAATTTAATAGTAGGATAATTACTTTTGTATCATTTTATTAATAAAAAGGTCATTTTTTTTTTATCTCAGAAAAAGTCAAACCATAGCATCAAAATTTCGACGAGGTAATATATTTAACTGAAAACTTCCGCTGTCTTATGAAAGTTATTTTTGGATAGTTCTGTTGTAGCTGATGCGCTCGTGATAATCCCGCCCCTCAATCACTTCTTCTTGCAGCTCTGACGAATTAGAGTGAAGAACAGTCGAGGATTATCTCTTAATTATGCACCAACGGCATTTGCACATTGGCTCTTTGGCTTTAACTGCTCAAATTTTTGTAACTTTGATTGAATGAATTTTAATAATGGGAAAAAATTTCATTCAACTATTAAAATTTTGTATCGTCATTTTGATGAGAACATAAATTAAATTTAATTAGAACCCGGTCAACAATCGATTGTTTATTAATATCGCCCTTGTAAGATATACGAGAGCTATTAGAAAAGAATCTCGTAATTTTCAACCTCGGTCGACACCTGAACTGGCACCTCCTCTCAAAACTTCCACACCACACCCTGGGAGGAGTTGGGGCCTCGATAGATTTAACATGCATTAGCTGCTCTACACGATGAGTCTTAAGTAGCATCAGGACTCAAACCTGTGACTCACCCGGCCGCGAGCTCGCGAAAATTATCTCTTGGTTACCTCGGCGACTCAAGAACAGAGTTAAATGTCTTGTAAACGACAAGCGATTCGAAACAGCAGTATTTGATTACGAGATGCAATAAACGACCTCAACCATATTCTAGAGCGATCCACAACAGTTCAATATTTCCATTTCTGTAATAAATTTACATATTAAAACTCCAAATCCTCACCCATAAAATTGCTGTTTTCTTACTGCTTCCCAACACTTACCATTTTAAAGTGAAATTCCGTTGCACGTTAGCACACATGCGGGATTTATTATTCATGAAACACAAGTACATTCTGCTCTATAAACTCATCACCTGTATAGGGGGGCACCGTTTCTCTCAGGATTTTAAAACAGCTTGCAGAAACTCCATAAATATTTATAGATTCCTTGCGTATTTTAGTATCAGTGACGTGTGAAAAATGGAAGTGTAAATAACGTAAGCCTTTTTGACGTGGGTAAAGAAGAGTTCAGTAAAATGCCAAATGTGGAGTACTTTGGAAGGCGTATTTAGGCGAAAAATGTATTCAGAAGAAAAGTGAATTGAAGAAATTTCATTTCTTAGAGTGTAAGAAGTTTTTATAGAAATACAATTTTTTTTTTCTAGTTCGAAATAAAAGAAACTCTTTAAAAATTGTACTTTGAAATTATCTCTAATTAGATACTTATTTCTCATATAAATTGTTCTTTTCATTTCAGTTGTTTTATAAATGCAATACTTCCAATTCTGGAAATAATAACATAAAAAAATTGTTTTTGATTATCTAATTTAACTTATAGCTTCTAATTTAGATAAAAGCTTAACTGCTATGATTTTTAAACAAATTTAGCGGATAAGGCTCATTTCTTTCCATTAAAGCGGAACGGATACAGTAAACGCTTAATTTTAACAAAGAACACTGCATAAGGAAAAGGTTTTGAAACTACTTTTTTTTTAATCAGGAAAATTTGTCTTCATTTGAGAACTTTTTCCCCTTGCCTCTAATTCTAACTTACTCAAGCTTTCAGCTAAATCTAATTAAGAGCTTAGAAATCAGCTTGTTTTCCCCCACAAATTCTGAATATTGGATTTCTATTTCAGAAACTTAGATAAATACAATTTTTCTTAATGAACTTTTTTTCTCTTTGAAGTTTTCCAAGCAAGTTTTTTTTCTCTTTGCTTATAAATATCCTTGTACAATTAAATTTTCAAAACTTCTTACAGCAAATTAACATTGCAAACAAGTTTTCACAGAAGCGCTATTGAAAAAATTAAAATAAATAACTAAAGTACTCTCAGAAAACAATTATTGAAACAATAACAACATTACATTGCATGAAATTCCATATAAATGTTATAAAAGAAAGCAGAAATGAGTTGCTTCTCTTAGCGAAACATTTATAAAACAACTACAAAATAAACGTATGTTTCGGATTTGAAGATACCTTAATTTTTTAAATATGAATATATTTCCAAAAAAAAAAAAGTGAGACTACCATTCCAGTGAACTAGTAAATAACCCAAACACGGGGATACTTTAAGGAATATAATGCAAAACAAAGCTAAACAACAGTACACGAGTTGGTCAGTCTTTTGTAGACCGAAGCAATTTCATTAAAAATTTTATCGTCTTTCACCCGACAGCTCAAAATTCGCATACAAGCAATTTGAACAGAGCTTCACATTTATACTGGGGTTTAAGTTTTGGGTTCGAGCCCTGATGCACTGCAGATCTGTCGTGTAGCAGGATGATGCACGGAAAGTCTATTGAAGCTTTGAGTCCCCCGTGGCGTGGTGTGGAAGTTTGGAGAGGGATATGCAGCTCATATGTTATCTTCGCCACTTAACCGTAGTTCAAAATTACGATTCCGTCACTCAAAGCCCTCATTTTCTTTTGAAGTGTAATGGCCACGGTAGCCAGAGGTCATGGTCACGAACTCGCGGCCGGTGGTTTTCGTCTGATTGTGGATTCCAGCCCCGATACTATTAAAGAACCGCCGTGTAGCCAGGGCTGATGCACGTTGAATCTATCGAGGCTCAAAGTCCTTCCGTTGGTGTGATGTGGAAGCTAGGAGAGGAAGGTACCAACTCAGGTGTCGTCTTCGTCACTTGACCGAGGTTGAAAATTACGAATTCCGATGCTAACAGCCCTCATGTTGCTTTTAGTGCGAAGTTAACAAAACCAAACAACCTTTCTTCAAAGTGCTACATCAATAATCAAATTCAAATAAAATCAATGGAATGAAATTTATATTGACTTTCGTTTCGCTTTATCATTCAATTATGATTTTTCAATCGAACAATTTGATAAGCCACTTCAGAGACTTCTATTTTAAATCGATTTCTTTTATAAATCGATAATCGATTAATTTTATAAACAAATTATAACCACCGAAGTTGACAACATCTTTAAGTTGACCTATTTTTCTATGTCCTCACAACCATAATAGTATATTAAAAGGATGTATATTACTACTATATATATTCACAGACAAATCACGTCTATCTCTATTCGCATCTGTAAATTGTATGCTGATCGCTTGTATAGAGATACAGAATATTAATTTTCCATTAGTATAGTTTCCATAAGTTTATTAGTTGAGCCCATTCTATACGAAAAGTGAAGAACATAGATTCTTTGTCCCATAATTGTATTATTTTATGATTTTTACACGTTCTCCTTTTAAATTTTGGCATTGGCACATGTCAAATTAGGTTTGACAGTTTGACATCCTATCACTTACCTCGATTCGAAAATTTGATTCAGTGTGAAGGACTTAACCGTAAGTGTTGGTTTAGTTTACAATTGTGAAAAGGAGGGAATTTAATAATAAACTTATATAAACAACATAAATTACATTAGTCTATGTTAAAAAAATTCAAACTAGTTTTAATTGCCATACGTATGTCATTTGCTTTGAGAATGTTCCAGGTGTTTTGAGCAGTGTAACCACAGAATTTTCGTACGGCTTATTTTTGAGGGGAAAACGAAAAAAAAATTGAGAATAAAATTAACAACAATATTTAAAAAGACAAGAAATATATTTAAAAATTTTATACAATTTTTTAACATTATATAACCCATCGGAGCAGCACAATTAACAACACTTGGAGTTGAAAATTTCAATGGCATTTTCTGACAGTGAAAAAAGAAAGTACTTTGAAGCTAAATTAAGACTGCTGAGGGGGCAATCAACAGATAACAACTAAGTTACCTTGTAATGTTGGGGTATTCGCGTTTTTCTCTTCACTAACCTTGGGGAGTCTTTGTAATTTGAACTGCATAAATTAAGTCCCCCCCCCCCCCCAATCATATGAAACGTGATTTCACAAAATAGCTAAGGGTAAAAAATGTAATGAATTGATTTGATGAATGAAACACAAAAGCGAAATAGATTTGAGAGTGAAGAGGATAATTGATAGTGAATAGTCTGTAGATATTTGTATACTGGAAATTTGATTGATTTGCAAGAGCTGATCTACTGTGATTTTAAGCGGTTAGGAGTAACTCCTTTTCAAAGTTGTAAAAGGCGATCGAGCCATTCAGTACTTGAGAAGTAGTCCACTTGGCACGGGTGAGTTGGTAAATTAGAACTTTATTATTTAATTCTAATGAAGGATTCAAGCGCGTTTTGAAGACATACGCATAGAGAGCATTAATTAAAATAACTATTAATTAAGTGATTTACTTATTTTCCAATGTTTCTTTATTAAATTGTTAACTTAGTCTTCCATCAGCACTATTTAAATTATCGGGAATGTCAACCGAAGAAAGCAATGGAAGGCTATTACAAATAGTCGGAATGATTAGCAGTTTCTATCATCTGCTATATCAGCTACGTGATTCTGCTATCAATTAGTGTTGCCACATCGATATTTTAAACAAAAAAGATTTCATTTCATTCATTTGTATATTTGTATATTTCACATTTGTATATTTCTCACATTTGTATATATACGCTATGTTGGCGAGGGTTGAACTTTTCCGCGATGAGTTTGTTCTACGCTGAATACGAGGGCGATTCAAAAAGTACCAACTTTAGGAAAGGGGTAACTCATTGCAATATTATCAAATGAATGCTTTCTTTTTTTTCTAAGAAGTCTCTAAGTATGAAACCCCTAGCATCCCAAAAATTCGTTTACTTCTTCTTTGGAACAGATTCACCTGATTATAACCATTGTTTTGATAGTTACTTTGTTTGCGGTTTATAATGAAGAATAAAGGTCTCATCAATGGTAACACCTTAGTGTATAATGACGACGGGAACTCGTTGTGATACCAAACAAATTTTGACTTGGCGGCAAATGGCTCCTAAATCAAAACTAATTTCTAAATCCATTTCAAATTTGTCTCCGATTAAGAAATGGCAACACACAACGGTAAAATCTACTTGACATAAAAACGCTACCTGTTGTCCAAAGAGGTACTTTTTGAACTACTCTCGTAGCTCCCACTGATTTGTTCCAGATTTATGAAAACTAGGATTAATTTACGTTTGTACACCAATTTCTCAGAAAATACAATACATATGTTAACAAAAAAATAAATAAATAAAGCAAAAGACATAACTGTTCATTTCACTTACCGAAGTTCGTTGGCAATCTCCGCCGTGTTAGAGCCGCAAGCCAAATTACTGACACTTTTCAGTCTCTGGAGACCTAGTTTCTTGTGGACAGCGGAACAGGACCGAAGCTTGGCTCTCAGAAATCTTCCGCACAGACTTTTGGCTTGGTTGACCACGTCATGCTGAGATATAGGACTTCTCCATCCTATGGTGGTGGACAGGCGATGACCCATGACCTGTCCAACCTGACTGAACTTCCTACGGCGAGACAGAGATTCTTTAGTAGTCTCTGCCGCCGCTGCATACACTGACAGCGAGGGTCTGGGGTAGATGACAGGTAGACTGTATTTCCTGGGTCTGCCAATAGACGGTGGTGCCAGTGTCATTGGTCTATTGGCGGAACCATTGGCAGTAGGAGAAATAGCCATTTTCGATTGATTCCTTCGATATGACTTGACTTGTAATTCAGAAATTGAAATTTAACACTGAAATGTTAAATCCAAATATGGAATTGGAATTAAACGTTATGGTCGATAAGAATTTTGGCACTTAGCTGTACATATTTCTTTCAAAATATATATGAAACGCCATTTGAAAAAAAAAAAATTACAATCTAACTGCAATGTCAGTAACAGAATTAGTCTTTGGAAGCTTCAAACGACTAAGATTGCTTGATGTACAGAACTTGTTAATAAAGCCATATAAAGTGGCTGAACAATAAATAAACATTTTTGACGGTGATTCCACTAGAAATAAAAGTCATGTCTCATTTAAAAGCTTCGCAGTCAATACTTCGTTGTTTATACTAGTAGAATTCAAAGTTTTCAAATACCTATTTGACGGCCGAACGAGTCGAACACCAAGAGAATGAGAATCGATTGGCTATAAAATCTAGATTAATTCTTTTTCTTCTAAAAGAATTCAGTAGAAAGAGAAGAAAACGAAAGTTTTTTTTTCACTTGAATTCACTGAGAAGCAATTGTCGTTGAGACATGTCGCTTTTCTTTTATCATTTCACAATTTTTTTTTCCTTTTCCTCCTCTCTTTTTTTATATTCTCGCTTCAGATAGCAAAAATTGCATCCATCAACGCCTGGATTAAATCCGTAAAGTAAATATTTTTATCACTGTTAGATGTCAGCGTTCACTTTTTTTTATGCACTGCCTGATTCGACGAACAGATGACAGGTGAGATAGAGGTAACGTGTAATTACATATAGAATAACAATGAAAAATTCCCTTTCTATTGCTTCGGAAAATACTGCTCGGGTGGAGAGTGGGAACAACTTCGTGATTTGCATTCGTCAGAGACATTTCATCATGAGTGTTCTTTTCCTGAAAAATATAGGGGAAAAAATCGTATCAGAAAAGGTAGGTTTGAAATGTGAGAGTAATAATTTAAGAAAAATAATAATAATCGTATCAAAACAGGTTAGCTTGAAATGGGAAAGTAATAATTTAAATGTACATCAAGTTTCTTAATTTTATGTTTATTATATTGTGAAAAGTTTTTACTGAGAATTTTGATTGGTTGATTGGTCTTATTAACTAGAAGCAAAATGAGGACGACTGGCGTTGGATCTCGCAATTGCGAACGACTAAGAGACGAAGACGACACCTGAGCTGAAACTCCCTCTCCAAACTTCAACACCACTCTAGATGGAGGATTTTAAGCCTTGTCAAATTTAAAGTGCGTCAGACGCTGCAATATGGTAGGTTTTCAGGTTTTTCTAAGAAACCTGGAATTAGTTTGACATATGATTATTCTATATTAACAGAAACAAAAAATAATTAAATTTGTATTAGTAATTTAAGCGGGCCACGTAAACTTGCGATTTTACAATGTTACTATGGTTCCGTTTTTAAGAGATACAGTTTAATTTTTCTTGGATTATGTCTGTATTTTTTGTTAAGAGGGCAAATGAGGAATTTCTTTTACGAAAACGAAACTAAAAGAAATAAATCAACAAAAAAGGTGCAGAAGGAGAAACTTTTAAAAAGCATCTAAAAACAGATGAAAAGAGACATAAATTTTTTTAAAAGAAGGGGTGATGGAGGAGATGCCTATTCGCAGCCTTGGAAGGAATACGGCAACAAAGCAAAAATTAAAGGAAGATAAAAGTTCTAGAGAGCAGGGGGGGGGTCTTTAAAAAGAGTCCGAAACACTTGAGACAAAGAGTTTTAAAACGAATCGACGGCTGTAAAAGCAGATCGCTATTTAAGTGCAAGTAAGAAGAGAACAAAGTAACAAGAATAAACTTCCAAGGAAACAAAAGAAATTCAGGGGAAAGACTGCATTCTGAATGCCTGTGGCAAGAGGAGAAAGTGATGATGGGCCGCAAGACCCCTGATCGAAAGATACAGACGATAACTTTGCCACAGAAGTTAGAAGATAAAAATCCGACAAAGAGGAAATGAATAAAAGGTTGTCTTTTAGAATCATGCTTTGAAAATTGAGGGTTAAGAGAGATGGATCATTTTAATACTTTTATTTATTTTTTTCTTTTTCTCCCCCCCCCTTCTTTAGGAATTGAACGTTTGGATTAGATATGAATCATCATTTCTCAAAAATAAAATGTTCCAGTTTAGAATTTGTTTTTCTGAGAGATTATTCTCAAAATCTCGCAATTAGAGAGATTAGCTGTACATTTAACCATTTTTATACGATAAAATTTTGAATGTTATTCAGATTTTTCTTCTTGTATAAGTATTTTCTGCAACAATTAAAAATGAAGTTGGCAGAATGTAAACGTAACGCTGAAAACTGATATCGATGATGGAATTCATATTATCACTCAATTTATATTAATACTGTAATTCTCAGTTTGCTTAACTGGCTGTTGATAATCATTGACCCCGACAACCTCGAGTTAACGGAGTCTTACAGTATTATATTTGTATTTCGGTTCATAAAACTCTAAATAGCATCAAACACCGTCGAACTCGAAACTATCTAGGAAAACCGCTCATGTTAAATTAATGGTAAATGTATAAATATTGTTTTTAAAGCTTCAAACTTAAGATGGTCCGAGCTGTAAGTATTGTTTTTTTTTAACTATTTTAGGCCCCAATGAATAGTTATTAATTTACAGAATCAAAACTTTTAGTTTGAATCGAACAAGCAAAACGATAGAAATTCATTTGCTAGATATTGGTATTCCTCCACATTTTCTCGTGCTTTACTCTCAACACATCGAATTTTCATCGTGAATCCAAGCTAAGCATGCAAAAGGCTACCCTACTGATACGATATCTCAGTTAGTACTAAGAAATGATCGAGATATGGGGATAAAATTTATTCTGCGTATTAATTGATTCTTATGTATGTAGTGTTGTAAAGTACAGCCATTAATGTTTATGTATTTATTATTTTGGTTTCAGGAAGCCATAGATTGAAATAATCCACAGTATCGTCTTAATTATTATCCCGGGGCATTGTAAAGTTTTAATTATTGCTAAAAAGTAATCAAGAAAAAAAAAAACTATTTTCATTTGTTATTTTTAAATTTCATTACACATATAGTCACCATCCACAGTTGTATAATTCTCCCAACGTTTCTCGATTTTTCGAAGGCCGTCATTTTTAAACACAGCAAACTGAACTTTAAATCTTCCCATACTGCGGGTTACTTCAATCTGCAGCTTTCTGAAACTAAACGAATCAACATGAATAGCTTTAATTTAAAACATTATGCATACAAAAAATTATTAATTTTTGGGATACATTTCACACATCCAGATAATCTAGGCGCTATTCCTTAGTAATAATTAAAACTGTACAAGATATAATCCCTCGAGCATACAGAATACAATTACTGACATGACAGCTTTTTAAAACGTTTTTCTGAATTTCACTTGGTGTGTGTGTGTGTGTGTGTGTGTCATCAAATTTTCGATCGTTAATTTAACCAACTTCCCATCAAGCTAGAAATCTGAAACCTTGGGATTCGTTCTCACTAGCCTAACAATACGATATTTGGACATTTGCGACAAGTTTTAGCTAGTATTTTCTTCAATAATGCAGTTTATCCTAACCACTTGGCGCGATTTCAAAAATTGGCATCAAACTTGGCGATTTTTTTGATTGGCTGAACGTTAAGTCCGTAAAACGGACCAGGGTAGCCACATTTGGCAAAATACTGCCAAATAATTCTTGTCGCCAAGAGTGATTGGGTTAAACTGCATTCCAACCATTTAATTTACAGAATTAATTAATTAATTTTAGTTACTTTTAACGTTTTTATGTATTTCACTTGGTTCGTGTTTCTGTGTGTGTGTGTGTGTCATCAAATTTTCTATCGTTAAATTAACCAACTTCCCATCAAGCTAGAGTTCTGAAATTTCGGGAACCGTTCTTACTTGCCTAACAATGCAATATTTAGATATTTGCGACCAGTTTTAACTAATATTTCAATAATCTTTCTTAATAAATTTTGCCACTATATAAAAACGTTGTTTTTAAAAACGTTGGTTTTTATCTCGAATTTTTAAAACATGTTTTAATCTCTTGGAAGATGATTTAGCGATCTGAATGCCTCCAATCAGTATAAAAACAAATTTATTATTTACAATAAAGGTATAATTTTTAATTTTGTTACTTACATTAGACCCGGTTATTTAATATTACGATATTCTCGTCATTCTAAAGTTTGATTAGACATAAAGCATTACTTCTAATAGCTTATAGCGTGTATGCTATATTTGAAGTGTTCGTTTTCATGCGTGTGAAGCGAGTTTTTGAAGTACTGAATTTATTTCCAAACGCAATTTTATAAGGGTGAATAAACTATTTACAAGAAGATATATTTGCACACGCAGTTATCATACATCAACGGCGGGCAGAAAGAATATAGAATAAAAAATTTAAAAGTGAAAACATAAAATTGATCAATGCCTATCATTGCTCTGCTGGACGATAATATGCCATCACAATTTCATAATCACAAAATAATATTTCTGACGATAACAGCTACAAGCTAAATGATTTCTTCGTTGTGAGCCCTTGATCAATTCTTTCCAAGCCACGAAAAAAATTTTGAAGTGTAAGAAAAGAAAAAAAAATCATTATCATTATATGTAGGCTTCAAAAAAATGTTTTGCTAGTAATTAAGGCAATTTGTGACCTTCTTTAAAATTAAGTAGCCATTTTTCCTTTCAATTACTTAAAACTTTAATTTCGTACATTTCACGAAACTGGAGATAATTCTTTGTTGAATCCATACATTTCGAATGGAAAAAAACCCATTGTATGTGTGTGTGTACGTTATTATTAATTATTATAAGTTGTAAGATAATTCGGTTTTCATACAACTTACGATGCATAAAATGATTCAGTATCGATTATTCTAAATTAAAATCTGCCAGTCAACCCTGTATAAAGTAATTCACCATGCATTGGTTAAATAAGGATAGCTGGAGAATATTAAATATATTTAGTAACAAAATATATTGTCTCTAGTTAAGCCGTCTAAATGGCTTTTATACATTTTTAAAGCTCAAATTACCGCAAGTTTTCAATTATTCTAGATTCAGCTGATAATGCACTTTACAAAGCACACATTAATTACCATAGTAAATATTGTAACATTATTTATTAAACAACTTTTCAAAATTTATAACCTATTCGTTTAAATTTTGTTGATGACGTGAAATTCATCTTCATTCTATGGACTACTTAATCATACAATAATTGCCTGAAAAGGAAGACTGTCTTTAAAATTATTCATGCAATAAAATTTTTAATATATAAAATATTTTGTATTAATTTTTAATTTTATTTATTTTTAAGAAAAGTATACAGATTTTCTTCATCATTTACACATGTATTCCATCTTATGGCAAAAAAAAAAAAATTAAATTTTGTAATTCCATACATATATTTTCCATTTTATTACACACATATATTTTCCATTTTATTA
>BMAW01126235.1:256796-318126 GCA_019974015.1 Nephila pilipes
ACATATATTTTCCATTTTATTACACACATATATTTTCCATTTTATTACACACATATATTTTTTTGTTATTTCACATATACGTTTGATATATTAAAATAATATTCATGAGCATAATCACCACTTTTAACATTTTAATTTATTTAGTTATTTTTTTACCATTTTCATTATCTTCTTACATTTTTTCTATCGTTCCGCAGTTAATTTCCGCAAAGCATTTCTGACACTCCATTATGGAATTTATTTGATATATATATATATATAAATTATAACATGCAGTGTATAACAAATTTATTTTTTAAGAATATTTTTAGAAATGTTTTGCGATTCTTGGTTGCTTTCAGTAGTAAATTTCCTTTTTAAAATCAGTCTTTGAAATTCATTCCTGAAGCATTTAATAAGTGTTTCTGATATAACTGTTATTTCTGTTGTCTTAATTAACACAATAAAATATATTCAATTAGACTGAAGGGTTTTTTTAATGAAAGGAATTGAAAGTAAATATAATAGAAGTATTCTGCATATGCAAAATAAACTGAAGCAATCTTTGAATATGTTAGAGTTTTTTCCATTGTGACGATTGTTTGTTTGTTGAACGTTTCCACACACATCTGCCCGACTCAAAGACAAAGTCAGTATCTCTCGTTATTTTAAACTACGATGTCAACACTTAAACTGGCACCCCACTTTATACATTCACACAATGCCATTAATAACTCTTCTTTTAAAGAAAATATTTAAGAGCAATTTTATTACGAGATTTTTCATAAGTTTTTCTTGAAAGAATTTTGAAACAATTTATTCAAAAAAAATTGATGAAAATCCACTCCTCAAATCCATCACAAAGCAGTACAAAGGACCATATTGAAGCGGAATAGAGACCATAATGTTGAACATTTGAGTGATGATTTTAACGAGAGGCTATCGATAGAGAGAGAAATTAATGAAATAATCAGTTTGATCCAATTGTAAACGAGAGTCGAAGTCGATAATGCAATTCAAATTTCATTTAATTAAACATTTTTTAAAAGAAATACCAGAGTATTCTGAGAATAAAAAGAATTTAAAGCTCAAAAAATTAAAAAAAAAAAAAAAAAACTGTAATGAATGCTCTCGTCTTTCGATCACTTTAATTTCGTAAACGTCATGTTAATCCTACTGAATTTTTACCTTCCTCCTCAAAGCTAAATTATTTTTTTTTTATTTGAATGCAAAAAAGGGCTTAATAAAAGAGTAGAAAACAACAAAGACTTATTCAGAATTACATTTTCTCCCGATTTTTGAAAGTGTTTTAAAGTATCATAAGAGCCTGGAAAACTCGCAAACTGAGTTTATAACGGAGGGGGATAAACGTGTTTCTTTTATAAACCGATATCTCATGAAATTAGAGCATTTCTGAAACACCAAGATAAACCACCTGTTCTCATAATAAATATGGAATATTACGATTGTTATTTGTTTTTGAAAAGGTTGCGGCGGGAAATAAATATCTCTCACTCATTCTTTTCTCTCTTTTGATGAAATGGAAAGAGAATAGAACATTTGTTAAATAACTTTTTGAAAAGTAAAAATTTAAGTTAGAATATTTTCAAAGCAGGAATGCAATTATCATAAACAAAAAGATAGAATAAGAATAAAGAAACGAAGAGAGAGAGAGAGAAAATTGTCCAAAGCAAAAGATAGGAAAAAATCGAAACAAGTTAAAAACCAATTCAGTATGATAAAATTAAGGAATTCAAAATAAAGAATATATAAAAATTCAAAGATGCAATGTTTTGTTTATTTAAAATCGGGAAATTTAATTAGAATTCAACACGTCGTTTTAAGAAAAAAAACTCAAAATGGTTTTCTGCAAATACCTAGAAAAGAAATTTAAATAATTTTTGAATAAAAAATTTGAAAAAGCGCTTTGACAGAATAAGTCAAAAATTCAAAACTTGAACTAATTTCATTTTATTTTAACATTTAAAAGTAATATATGTAATTATAATGACAAATTAAAGTTTTTTAAAATGCTCATATAATGTACACCGTATAAACCATTTAAAACGGACGGAGATAGGAAGATTTAATTAAACTTAAATAATAGAATTTACTACGTTTGACAAAATATTTAAAATACACTAACATCCATTCCTTTCTTTTTTTCGTGTCCCCATTTTAAGGATATTGATTTAAGAAATTCGATCCGTTTTTAAATTATGATTCTTTTGAGTTACACGTCTAGACATTAAAATAACACAAATCATACATTTAAAATTATTAGAATTTAAATACAAGAAAATATAATAAAGCACAAATGTAACTAATCTACAATTAAATTTTGAGGAATTTAACATTAAATACAAAGCTAATAGATAAACATAAAATGAAATAATAATTAAGAAAAACATTTCGGTGTCCATTTTTTTATCCTGTTTCTCATCTCAACTGCATCATTCAAGTAATTTTATTATCTATATTTTTAATAAAATTTTAAAAAAACATTTTTTTTTTATAAAATCATCTTATATATAGCGCTATTTAGAAACAATTAAAAATTCAAGACATAATTTTTACTCTCATAACTTGTTTATATCCCTAATTTTGCTCGACTTTCAAAGAAGCACTAGTTTATAAATATGTACAAAAAAACACATAGGCCAAACTTTAAGGGAATGTAAAACACATATATACAGCCCGCCCCCGTAAGCTCGTGAGTCGGCATAACTCATGGTTTTATTATGGTTTACTTTTTATGAAATTCAAATTAATATATTTCCGTTGGTATCACTAATTTTTGTTGAGAGAATGCATTAATATCTTTATTTTGCCTTTCTATTTCATATATCGTTGCATTAACATGCCATGGAGTTCCAGTTTCCCCTCGTAATGCAAACTTATGCTCCGTTAAGAAAAATTAAAAATATGGGAAGGAAATAAGCCCAAATGATGATTGCGCAAATAAAAACAAGTAAGGACACAGGAATCCTTCACGAAACCCCTAAAGTACTCTTGATTGAAAAAAGATTTTCGTCACAAAACGGAGAAGAAAAAATTCCGACTAAGCAGATAGAACAAAAGATTGTGTTTGAGACGCATCCAATGTAAGTTTGAGGCTAGATAGAGGGTCAGCCCTTTTAATATTTTTTTTTTTAAATTTGAATTTGAATGTTTGGATCGGACATATATTACTAGTTCTCGGAAAGTGAAACATTCCAGTTTGAGCTTTTTTTTTTTTTTCCTTGTAAGAGATAATTTTCCAAGATCTCACGATCAATAAGTAACTGTCTATTCAACCATATTTTACGGGTCAAATTTTAAGTTATAAGGACTTTTCTCTTGTATAAGTGATTTTCGTTGCAATTAAAAAAATAATGTCGAAATAGTGTAGCACAGAAAATTCATATCGCTGTTGGAATTTTTAATATTTCGCTTAATTGATATTAATATTGTAAAGTACGGTTCAGTAACAACGGACCTCGACTACATCGAGAGAACGGGATCCGACAGTATAATCATTTTTGTAGAGCGAAGTGGGGTCGAAAAATGAAAAGCTTTGAACAAAAAAATATGAAAGGCTGAGAAAAGGAAGAAAAGAAAAGTTTTTTTTATTTGCAATATGATTAGAATAAATGCTCAAGTGAGCCACCACTAATATGTTTATAAGTCTGGCAGCATCTAACGACGGTGACGGCAATCTATGGCACACATTACAACTATCAGTGGCACTCTACGGTTTACCTTCAATACAAAAAGTTGTATTGAAGATAAACCGTCCTTTTTCTACTCTGCGCCTCACGCATTTTCTCTCTTTTCGTTCCATTAATCGTGCCGATACTCAAATATCGCGTATGATTTTAGTCGAAAGCAGAATTTAGTTTAATGCACGTCATGCGCCATTGGTTACTTTTAACTTTACGACACGTTCTTAGTTTTATTGTGAAAACCTGTATTTTATTAGTTTAATTATTGTCACAATTCATGCCTATATATTTAATCAAATGAACACAAAAAAAGGAAGCTTGATGTGCGCTGTTTTCTTGGACGAATGAATATGGATTCGTACAACAAAAGAATCGTGCTGTATGTGTATTATGTCGCGGAGAAGTCATATGTCGCTTGTCAATTGTACAAAGACATTTTCAAACTAAGTATCATTCCCCATTTAAGAATTCCGATAAGAAATGTGAATTAATAAAAAGAGTTGCTACTGGGTAAAAGAAACACGTTACATTTACTGTCAAACAATCGGAGCCAAACCTAAAGCAACCGAATGTTGTTTCGTAATTGCTCATTGTGTAAGCTGTCAAAGGCAAACCTTTCACAGATGGCGAATACATAAAGGACACATTTTTAAAAAGTGCTGAAATAGTGTTCAACAATTTACCGAATCTAACACAAATAATATTTTCCTAAATTCAAAAATACCGGCTTCTGCACGAACTATTGAAAGACGAATAAACTCAATGGGCAGAAAATGCGACAACAAAACAGAATTTTGAATTACAAGAAACTGTTGCGTTCAGCGTTGTTCTTGATGAAAGTGCCGATATGAATGATGTTGCACAATATTGTGATAAAAATCGAGTTTATGAAGAATTATGCTACTTGATTCAATTGTCTGGGACAACTAAGGAACAGGATATTCTTTCTTTATCTATAAATTATTTTGAAATTAAAAACATTAATATAAATAAAATATTTTGTGTAACTATTAACGACGCTCTCCTGCAATGGTTAGCAAGGAAAGAGGATTTGTCAAACTTCTTGAAATTCATATTGGACATGAAATAGAAATTCAATACTTTTGGAGCTTCCATGATATAATACACCAGAAAAGTTTAGTTGCCTAAATTTCGTCACAACGCTTAATTTCTTTAATGAACACTGTTGTTAAAATATTTAATTTTTTAGGGTCTCATTCTTCACTGGATTAGGTAATTTAAATTTCTTTTAGAAGAAATGGAAAGTGAATATATGGATCTCTCCTTATAGTTATATCCATTCGCTTAGTCGAGGTAATGTCTTGAATAAGTTTGTGTCATACATGGAACACATTAAAGCTTTTTTTAATGAGAAGGAATAACATTTCCTCAAATTAAACGATAAAGAATGCCAATGCAAATTGATGTTTCTGATATATAACTAAACATCTCAATGAGCTATACGTAGGATTGCAAGGAAAGGGCCAAACAGCGCTTGGAATTTTGATTATTGGAAAGGCTTTGCTACAAAATTAAATATATTTTCCCGTGATATTAATACTATCATCTACAAATACTTCCCAAATATTACAGCACTTGCAAATACATCGACCATAAACAAATAAGAGCTTCAAACCTACGTTGAAGAACTTGAGGAATTTTTCAAAAGATACAAAAACTTTGAAGCTTGTATATCTATATTGTCATTCCTAATCAAACTAGATTTATTGGACTCATTAATAACCCCACTCTATTTATCAATTTTTGAGAGGACGGAAGTTGATAATTTTAGAACTGAATTTTTTGAACTAACATCTTCAAAATTATGCAAAACAAAATTTGCTAAATTATGAAAAAATCTGGAAAAAAACTTTAACGATAAAGAACAGCTATTTTAAATTGCTGGATATCATTAACGGAGAGATTTGTTTGAAGAAATTGCATGTTCTCTACTTTCCGCTTTTGGTTCCACATATCAAAGTGAACAAATATTTTCTCGTATGAAAAATATTTTTTAAGTCCACCAAGAAGTTGTTTAACAACTAAAAACTCAGAATCATATCTCATATTGAAAGACAAAAATTATATTCCTGATATTGCTATATTAAGTAGAGCGGTGCAGGGGCAACGTTCATAATAAAATTTCAATTTTTTAACTATATGGAAAGAATATTTATATTTTATGTTATTTATTTTTTTATTTTAATAAATATGTTAAGACGATACATAATACATGTACAATTTTAACTTTGGTTTTTATTTAAGTTGAAGGAATAATTATATTTATGTTGTTGATTTTTATGTTAATAAATATCTTTAAATGATGCTTACTCAATACATGATAAAACTCTAAATCTGAATTCTTGACCTCTATTCCCTGATTCTGCTTGTATTGCCATTGGAATCGAATTGGTTCAAATATTTCTTACAGTGCGGTATCCTGAATCATATTGGTTGGTTGATTTGGCACACCACAAGTTTGACATCCCCTGGTCTAGCAAGTGATTGGTGTATTCTTTCGAAGATACCAATTGTTTCACGAACAGCTGCCGTGCATTAGTGTCTCGTTGAATTAGAGTCTCGATGAGCGTCTTGAGGTGTCCCCATTAGAAAAAAATGATTCTTGATTAATCGGATGAAAGAGCTGGCAGAGCGACAGATCTATCTCGTTCCACCCATGGAGAAACAAAAGTACTTAGCACTGAAGTAATTACGCACATTAATGCCAAAAGAGACTGGAGTCACGTCGTGTTGAAACTACGGGATATTTCGAACAGTTACTAGAACATTATCAAACAATTTTGGTAATACCTCTTCCAGAAAGATGAGATGAGATGAGATGATGAGAGCAAGTAAGAATCAGTAAAAATAATTCACAAAATCAGCCCACAAAATGAATTCCAATCATTGCATCGACACTTGATCACTGTTGAAGGTCGAACGTTCGAGCATTTAATTGTTCCAAGCAAACCATTCTTAAAAAGACTTTCACGCGGATATAATTTTTTTTCTCAGCATTTCTTACTTTTCCGCCTACACTTTTCATTTCAAAAAACCTCACGGTGTTGTACAAAATAATTATAATAATAATGCATAAACTTTCCCTTATGGCATATTAGTTCAGGTACATCTTGTATGTAGTGCGATCCATGGACCAAACAGAAAAAATAAGCTAAGAGTAATAAGATTCTTTTTGAAGTCAAAACATCCTTTGAATATTAATATTAAAGCAATGTAGGTAAAGTAAAATGTTTATTCAGTCATATTATTACTTAAATACAAGTATATGATAGAGATAGAAAAAAGTACGTTTCCTTTGAAATTAAATGAATATGATAGATGAATCCGAAGTTTGGAAAAATATCTTTTCTTAAACAAGTTTTATTCTTCGGGCTCCTTTCGGGAAATTAACCGAAAGCGAGGAAAAGAAAAAAAGTTTTCTGTCGAGAACGTTTTCTGTTTTCACTTTTTATCACCAGCTATTATAAGTTAGTAATGGAAAAATACCGGTTTCTTGAAACATTTTCACGCTTTCTTAAGATTTCGGTTTTAAAACAGAAATAAAGGAAAAGCAAGGCTTTCGAAGGACAAAAATGTAGGTTTTTCTCAAACCAATAGGGACATACATATCATAATACATAATGGTGAAAATATGATAAAAAAAGATACAGAAAGTAAATGACTTTTCTTGCTAAATGGGAAAAGTAGAGAAATATATTGAGGGAAAGATTTGTATCAAAAGAGTGCCTACTAAAGCCATTAATAACATAATGGATCCCAATGTTACTTTAAAGAACATTTTTTTTCGTGTTGTTCTACTTATCTCAGTTAATTTTTAGTTACCCATCAAAAATGTATGGTTGAAGGCTTAGAACGTTATTGAATTATATATGTATACGAAGGTGATTCAAATATAAATGAGGCATGTATAGTTACCATGATAAGTTATATAAAGTTTAAATCATTGTTTGCCAATGCGGTATTCTTCATATTTTCATTTATCTAGTTGTTAACCTCCTATAAGCAAAGTGGTCCAATATGGTACAAAAATTGAAACTGTTCCTCTAAAAACAAAATCTCGTTTACTATTAGAAATATTCTCGCTACTGTTTTAATGGGATTCACAGGATGTTGTATACGGAAAAATTCTTCATGACCAACATACAGTTGATGCAGTATACTACTGTGATCTTATGGAGAATTTTGAAGAAGATGGTGACCCAAGTGAAAATGAGGTTGAATCAGCGATGTGTCATTGTACCTTTAGATTTTCATCTCTTCTTGGAGGGAAAAGAGCCCATCGAGGGTCATCACTTTCTTTCTGCCGGTGAGGCAAAACCTGCCAATTAAAGCTTGGTATCAGAAAACGATCACCAGAATTCTCCTCAGGTGGATTTGCCTGACTAATCTCGTTTTGATACAAGTGCGTTGATAGAGATAGGAACTACGACAAAAAGTGAATAATGAATTACATAGATGGTACATGTAGTTTTCACGGGAAACAAGAATTGTGAAAATCAGGTAATAAATAAAATAAGTTAGGATCATAAAGGCATTACTTTTCAAACAAGCCTCCTTAAAAACCTACTTAGCATTACAAAACAGGAAAAGGAATACATTTCATATTTTGCAGCAGAAAGAAATGGATTGAATCAGACATAAATGAGTAAGTAAATGGGAAAAGGATAAGATTCCAAAAATAAGGCGAATTATAGTAATATAGTCACCACTATTTGTGCAATTTACCTGTAGAGCATAAAAAATCGTATTTCTTATGATAATACAATAGTCTTCCCATCACTGAATGGAAAAAAGATAAAAATAATCAAGGAATAATTTCTTTTTTTTTTGTTCCTTTCGACACCTACAAACACCATATTTTCTTGGAATCTTACCCGTTTTCAAAATTCCCCAATGCCCCATTTAAATAGGTAGTACAATAAAATATGTAGCCGTATACAGCATAGTGAAATCTGAGCATGATATTAATAATGTTGGAGCCTTTTTTATCTGAAAAAGGGTAATATATATATATATATATATATATATATATATAAAACTTAAAAACTTAAAAGTAAAGTAAATGATTTTATAAGTACGGGAAAATATAATTTCTATAAATTCAGTAAACTGTGGAAAAGATTTATTCCCGAAGGCAATCTGCCACTCGAAGTGGTTTCTTTTGCACGTTTTCGTGTTTGAGTTTTCTTGAAAAATAACTTTATATCATAAAATAAGCCTCTTTCGAAATCATTTACTAGGTTGTTATTCTAAAAGTGTTTTTAAAATAAGGTTCAAAGTTTTATTGAAGAATTGAAGATCTGTCAGCTGAATAAACAGAGCCCTGACACCATTTATAGCCCCAATTGGTTATAAAATAATAAGTTTTCCTCCAAGAACTAGGAAAATCAGATAATGCATGAGTTTACTGATATTTGTTGTGTTGAAAAATTGAAACAGAAAATAATGTTGGAATCGGAACAGAAAAAAAAAAAGATAAAAAAGAAACAAGCATTTTTTCCCTATGAGTCAGTTTTCCTTTTTATCCAAAAATTCAATACGGTGGACTACGTTCATGTTAAATTCGTCAGTAACTAAAAATTATTTATTGAAGCAACATATTTGCTTTATTCTAAGTGTGATAATTGTAAATAATTTTGCAAATGAATGGTGTTATATATATATATTACATTAATTCATTGGTTAGTTTTGATGACGATTTGTCGTCGTCATTTTGCGTCGCGTTGTCACCGTCGATGAGATCTACATTCATCATTATACACTTGAAGCCAACCAACAATCAAAACCAGTCTACTTCAAAACAGGCCTCATTGGAAGCGATTGAGTTGGTAAGCTAGAGAATACTTTATTGCTAAGCTATGATTCAGACGCGTTGAGACTTATTTCAAAGAGAGCGGTCTTGATTAATCTGCGAAGAGACCTAGTGAACAGTAATTGTATTTTCCGACGTCTCTTCAATTAGAATTGTACTCTTATTGACTATTTAATTAAGCTTCATGAGTGAGTAGATTTAAATAATGAAGGAATGACGTTGCAAGCTTGATATTTAACATTTACTTTGAACTTGTTTGTAAATGAGTTGAGAGACCCTGAACTGATAGAGAGCCTTTCTCTTAATAGCATAAATAATTAAGTGATGAGACTCATAACATGCGACTGTTTTAATTGATTGAAATGTGATCAATCTGTGCTTAGAATTTGAGTTAAATACTTTAAATTTGAGATCTAAGATGGTGAAAGAGTTAGGTAATATGGAGGATTTACAATTAAACTGAAGTGTTTTTAATGCAACATTATTTAATTACAGATAAATTATTGTTATCTCTTATTATTATTCTAAATATTTTAATGTGGCTTTTCTCTGTCACTATTGAGTTGTCATCCTTATAGTAGATAGTGAGCGCAACTAATATATAGCATAACTAGACATGGTTAAAGATGCCTTGGATTCAAAAGAAAGAAAAAAGTTAGATCCAGATCTTCATTTAAGAAAACTACATTGCTTTTCATATTTGAGTTTTATATCTTGCGTAGGTTTTTAAAAATATTGCTATCGAAATCTTAAAAGAAAAAACAATTGATTGGCCCCTAGTCAAAAAAAGGTACCAGTTTTTTTTTTTTTTTTTTTTTTTCAATAAAAAGGAGAAAGTAAGAAAAACAGATGTTTCAAAATTATAACATCTGCAATTTTTAAAAAGGAATTTACATAATTAACGGTATTTTGTTTTCGAAGGTTAACTGATTTAAAAACAATTATTTAATTGAAGAAATTCATTTATTCATTATTAATGCTCAATTATAAAAAAAACGTTCATTAACAAAAACAAATGCTATCGTAAAAAGAAGAAATTTAATCAAATAAAATGAAATCAAAAGAAATTTATCATACGATAATAAAATTTGAAAGTGTAATTTTATTATCGTATGGTAAATTCCTTTACTGAAAAATTTCATTGCATTTATATCTAATTTATGGAGTTATCAAATAATAATATTAGATTGAGTAAATAGAAAGAATAAAATAAGAATATTGCATGGTAAATATAAATATAAGTAAAAACATATTTTTAAAGGAAGTTTTTATTTAAAATGATCTAAAAGATTTAAAAATAATTTTTAAATGCAGAATTGTGTGTAGTTTTTGAAAGCTTTAAACGCTTAACTAATATACCTAAGTCATTACCGATACATTTAGTGCCATAGCTACTTACTTTACGAGTTCAATATGACTCAAATTTCAATAAATTATGCATTATTCTAAATTTTAAAAAAATATATATATTTACATCTCTTAATTCACTTTTTTTTAAAAAAAAGCTTGATTTAAAAATGATTTTACTTATATTTCATTAATCTTTTTTAGTCTGCAAATATAAGACTAAAAAGTAATTACGTGACTATACTTCTGTGCAAAATTTCACTGAAATGGACGTTAAGTGTAAGGCTCGGGCCTTCAGGCCCCCTAAATCCGACGTCATTGCTTGAACATACCGCAGTGTCGTATTATCAATATTTTCATAATTGTTTTTCTGAAGTATTAAGAATTTCACTGTTCCATTCCATTTATAGATCCCAAAAAGAGTAATTTACTTTTCACAGTTTTAAATAATAATAAAAATATGAGTGTTTTTTCTTTGAAAAGAAAATCCTTATCGATTGCATCGAATCCTTTTGAAACTTTTTCATGATTAACATTTTTAACTACATTTTTCATTTCATCGCGCAACATTCTTACCTCAAAACTTTCGTAGTATTAACATATATTCCTCGAAACGTTTGTGGATTTTTAAATCTTCATCTGCACTTAAGAAATACGATATGTGTAGTGTTCATACAAAAATAATAAAGTAAATATAATTTTAGTCGAGTAAAGCTTTGTTACATAGAGAACTGGTTTTAGTTCCAACGAAGAGAGAGAGAGAGAGATTCATATGCACGTAACTGATGCATTGTGTATGAATTCAAGGTTGTGCAAAATGTTTCTCTCGAACTACTTTTGCAACGGGATTATTTTTCTTCGTCTTCTCTCTTCCTTCATTTAAATGTCGACATTCTGTAGCTCTTATGAACCGTGAGATATTCAACAATCACAGGAACTACAACTATGTTGAAATCTCAATTTTATATGTAAAAAAGGAGCTACAGAAATGGAAAGAGAATGCTATAATTTTTAACTGTAAAAGATTTGGCAGAAGATAACTAGTTTTAGTATGAGGAAAGTAAACTTTTGAAAACGAATGTCCTTCAAACTGACAAATCTATTTAAGAGTTTGTCCAATTATGTATTTCACTATACAAAATCGGTTGTAATAATATTTAAAATTTGTATGGTAAATATAGAAAGAAAGCCTTTGAACATTATTCATATCATTCCTGTCTGAATACGAAATGAAATCAGATATAACTAGCAACTAGTTCGAGTGATAATCAAACATGACAATTATGAGGTTTAAACCAAAAAACATCAACATAATTGGATAAATTCAATTAACGTGTTGGTTCCGTGACATAATTATTTAAATGTCCTTCTTCCTCGTGATAATTAGAAAGGATTGATGATTTGTAGACCTTCTCATTTGCATTCCATCTAAATCTCTAATATTATTACGGGAAAACAATCACAATTATTGAGCGATCCATTAATCTCTGCGCTTACCTTCTCTCTATATATCTGCAACGAGATGAGTGACTAAATAATTGGAAACGTAATTCGCCAGAAACTAATTTATTCGGGTCAATGAAAGCTTAGTAATAAATGTAGATTAGATAGTGAAATTCAAAATTAATTTATTACGATAGCATTACATGAATGAAGATGTGCAACACAATGCGTTCTATACTAATGCTGTTCGTTGAGCTTTGATTTTGATGATATGTTTGTCTAAAATTTCACAGGCATTGTTATCTTGTATATAGGTTCGTAACAGCGGGATATCATAGTGATCTCCAAAGGCGTAATTCGTTTCACGCTCATTTGGATATTCTTCAAACCCTCGAATTTTTTATAAACTAACAAACTGAACGTATTTTGAAGATCCTGTCTGCGTAAACTTTTTAACGATTGGGTAACCCACTTCTTTTTAACAATCATTATAGACCTTTTTCAGGCGTCAGCAATTCAATCAACTCAAATTTAAACTGTGCTAATATATAAGGCTAGATGTAGTGAAATAACAGAAGGTGAATTGTAGGAAAATGGTAGATTTAGTAGAAGTAATAGAAAGACGGTAAGAGAAGGGGTACCGCAGAAGATGATTACGAGGATGAATCTGCAGCTATGGTTATGTATTGGTCTCCCGAGTGTAACAGGATGCAGGACTTACTGGATAGTTAGTACTTGATACTATTCCGATAAAGACGCGAGAGGTTTAGCTTTGCATTCAAAGTAGTTTCAAAGCAGGGTCTCTCAGATATATGTCATCTGCAAGCAATCTATAATATCCCAGACACATAACAGTTTTCAATGTCTGGATTCTGTATCAAGAAATTTCAAGTAAACATTACCAGAAAAGATTAAACTTTTCTATTGGCTGAAGTACTATGGGACAACTTTAGAAATGAAGTCGACGACACTTACATCCTGAAAAATCATAATACTGACCGACGGACGAACTGTGAAATTCAAGAGATGAGCAACAGAAATAAATGTAAGAACCTTTGTATTAAATATAATAAAATGTTTGAAGAAAATGTATAGCAAATCCAGATTTTACATGTAAAAAAGTTTTGAAAGAAATTTCAAATAATTAATCTTTCATAAAATTGAACTGGAATAATTTTTTTTTTTTTTTTTTTTTTTTTTTTTTGCAAAACACTTCAATTTTGCTATATGAGTCAAATGACTCACTTCAATAAGAATAGGTGTCAATAAACATCCATAAATGTAGTGTTAAACTTTTTTAACACTAAGCATACCACAAAACACTTAATACATACCTATTTCTACTCTAACCGTCAAATGACCGGACTTCGTGTTTCTGACTGAATGCATGCAATATGGATGTTAGGAAGGAAATAAACAAATTAATTTTATTATAATTAAACAAAATTATATAGTGTCAATTTCTATTACAAACACAAAGAATAAGAATTTTTAATTCTTTGCTCATCGCATTTTTTACATATACAGGGTTCTCCTTAGTACATTTTCTGCAAACATATTTTTCACATTTGGAACAAATTTTGATGGTTTTATTTTCGTTACAATATCCTATTTGACATTTCTTACGTTGATAAGAATCTGTAGAAGATTTAGACAACAATCGTCTTGTATTTGTTCTTTCTTTTGGTTGTTCACGGGCTTCTCGAATATAGGCGGCAAGTTCTGCTGTTAACAGGAGCAAAAAAAAACTTATCTCGAGATATTTTCTCCTGTCGTTTCTTGTACAAAATCCAAGCATTTATGCCAGCTAAATCAAGGATATTGAAAAATATTTGGAGTGGCCATCTGCAAGACTTAGATTTTGTGGTAAATTTCCTCTCCGGCCATGTCTACACCAAACTTAGTTTTATTATAATGAATTCTATACAATATGTTGAATGTATTACATCATAATTTCTGATCCAATAACCTTATAAATCAATAAATTGTTCTCCCGGTCAAGTGACCGGTTGTTGTGGTAGATAACGGTATACGACAAGTATTACTCAAAATAAATAAAATACAAATAAAAAATAATACAATACTAACTGTATATAATTAACAGAAAAAGTCATGAAGTCAAATGAGTAAAAGCTATAAGATAATATGCGCATTTTCAATGCAAAAGTTATTACCGGTCTTTTGACGGTTATGGTATGTTTAGTGTTAAAGCTATGATTTATTGCATAGCTAAGAAATAATGATAAATATAAATGTATAACAATTATTATTAATTTATAAGTGTGTTTGCATATACATTTATTTTAAAGTAACTTTTTATATGTTCTCTGGGTCATTTTATACCACTTATTAAAATATTTTAAAAATTAATATATAGGCACTTGTTTTTAACAATATACAGAACACAACAATCTGAAATATTTCTAGAAATAATTTGGTATAAAATATTAGTAAAATAGATGTTTTGTTTTAGTTTTAAACAAAATCTGTTTCTTTATTCGAACATTCATTACTCTTCTGATTATTACAGTTGCGTTTCTTAGCACTTATTATTCACAAGGGTGAAGTCTTAATAGCCCCAAAGACATTGTAATTGTGTATTTTGTCTTCGCTAAATATATATTTGTACAGATCGATTATAAAATGCTTGAGGCAGCTTCCCGAACTACTAGAAAAACTCAAATGATAAGGAAATTTGCGGTTCTTGGAATTTTAAATGTCTTAAATAAATCGTTTAGTATGATATACACACAAAAAAATATTCTCAAAGAGTTCAATTATTCTTCAAAGGGCTCTGAGTGTTCGAAATACTAAAAAAATGTTATACATGTCACACACAAAATATTTACTCTTTTTGAAAACGCATTTGAAATCAATTATTTAGTAATAACTAAAAATTATGGTGAAAAATCTTTATCATGAAAAAATGGTTAACGCGAAATAATATTGTTATCCCGAAAAAATTCTTTGCAATTTTATCAATTTTTTTTTCTTTTAACACGAAACAAAAATAGCACAACATGAAAAAATTTCGCTACTTGAACTCAGATTTCCTGGTTTATTTTTTTTCATCGTTAAACTGAACAAAATAAACAATGGTTGCATCTGTTCATAGATTTTTTATCTACTTTTTGTCCAGGTAAAGATACTACCATTTTGTCAAAATATTTCAATCTACTGATGTCAGTTAATTTTTACATTTGCTGATGAGTGTATTGAAGTCAGTAAAATTTATGTAGAAATCGGAGCATTTTGTTTCAAAACCGGTGGATTTCGTGTTTTTTATAATTCGTCTTTTGTATTTTCACGTTGATAATAGCTGAGAAATCGGATCGAAAACTACCACTGTTTTGTTTAAAAGGCAGATAAAGCTTGGAATTTCGCTTCTGAATACCACGTTTCACAACAATGTTATAAATGTATTATAAAAAATTTGAAATTTCGCTATCGAAACCGATTGCTTTGAAAAGTTTACATACAATCGAAGTAATAGAAGCTTTGATAATGATATGAGGAGGACGATATATATATATATATATATATATATATACAAGGTTTAGTAATGTCTTAATAAATACTAAGAGTTATAGGTATAGAAATTAAATTTTCAATTATTATTAAAATGTCGCTACATAGTCACATTCAGAGTTACACATTTCTTCCAGCATTTCCTGACCTTTCAAAGACATTGAATATCTTCTCCATACTGCAGGTTATTTCAAAGTACAGCTTCCTGAAACCAAATAAATCTACATGATTGGCTGTAATTTACAACATTAATGACAACATAAGAATCAATTAATGTCCAAAATAAATTTTATCGAGATATCTCGGTTATTTTTAGTAATATTAAAGCTTTATTACACCCCCTCGTGCATAACTTCTATAATCCAAAATTTGACTCATATAAATCGTTTCAAATCTTTCAACTATCGCAGAAGCGAAAAGGAATTTTTTTCTTTAAGAAATAACCGTTAAATTTTTCCATTAATAGTCACTACAAAATCAAAATTTTCTTTAAAAAATTTTGCTAAATTAATTTTTTTCCCTTTAAAAATGAATTTGACGAAATCTTTGCAAGAAAATGGCTGTTTTATTTTTTTAAAAGATTGGACAGTTTCATATTTCCTTATAATTAGTATTATCTTAAACGCACATCTTCCATCTTTAAATAAAAAAGTCTTAATCTCTTAGCTTGACAGCAGCAAACTGCATAATAATATTTTTAGTAACTTTGTCATAGTTTAACTCTAAAAAGCCAGAAAAAGTTTGACGATATCTAGTTCTGTTTTCCCTGAAGGGCGCTTCGAGCCTCTTTTTGTGTTTGAATGAAACTTTGTAACTGAAAAAATATTCTCATTTAAAGTTTCTGGATGAATTATCAGAACTATGATATAAAGGATGATAGTGTTGAAAATGAAAGTTAATTTTTAATTTTAAAGTTATTTTTCACGTTATTCTGACGAATTCGATTTAAAGAACAAGAAATGTGTTTCATTAACTCTTTTTTGAAATATTTAATTCTTAATATTAAAAAAGTGACGATAGATATGATATATACAAGAGCTAAATCGCACTTTATTTGATGAAACAAATAATCAAATAATGATCTTTAATGTTTGTTAATTTCGTATTTTCCTTTCAAAATAACTTTCAGTCAAACTTCATTTTATAAAAAAAATATTTCCAACGACTTTTCGATTTAAATATATAGTGAAAAAAACATCCCAATAATAAACATTAATATATTTAGATTAGATAACTCTGAAGTAAAAACATTTCTTTTACAGCACTTTTAACTCTGTAAATAAGTGGAAATCCTTTTTAAAGCAATGTCTTTCAACGACATTTATTTTTCTTCCTCAAAAGGAAAACTCTTTTCAGAGACATTTATTTGGATGTAAAACGCTTCTGCCTTAGTATTATAAAAGAGATTTTGCATTTCAGTCTATCACGTAGATAGAGAGGGTTAACGATAAAGCAAAACTTCTGCGGAAATACATTCTTTCGAAAAATGCCGCTTTTTTTAAATATTTTTCTGTACAATAAACATCGGATTCCAAATTCAAGGAAATAACCTAATACTCTTGCTCTAGGGAGTGCAGTTTTGGGTACCTCAATCGGATGCAAATCTATGAAACTAGTTACACATGCACAAATTATGACTATCAGGCCTCCTGAGTTCCTCTACAGGATTTTTGGCGGCCCTCATCACCATATGTCACTGTACTTATATGTACATATACAGTCGAGACTTGGAGTCGATAATTATTAAAGCGCGATTTAAGTAAACCAGTTAAGTAAGTATTAGATAAGTTACAGTATTAAAAAAACAAATAAAAAGTGAGCGATAGTATAAATCCTAATATTGATACAAATTTCTTGTGATATTTTTACGCTCTTTCTCGACACTCTTTTTAATTATTAGGGAACTTACTCTACAAGAAGGAATTCTTTAAAACTATTGAAATTTGTCCTTTAAAAAATGAATGAACGAACGGCTGATCTCACTGAACACAAAACATTGAAAATAAACTGTTTCAAAACAAATAAAACAAAAAAACTGGAACATTTCCCTTTCCAAGAAATGATGATTCATATAAAATTCAAACATTAGCCGCGACTCTCTTCAACAACAAGACAGAAGTTAAAACGCCTTAACAACACTTCGTCTCAAAGACAACAGTCACAAATGCAATTCATCTTCGCATAGTCCGATTTTAATCTTTTCTCTTTTGTAACGAAAATCACCATCTGCATTTTGCGATCAGGGGAAGTACGACTCTTCATCATCCCCCTTTCTTGCCTCATGCAGGCAGAACGCTGTAATAACGCTGTTTTTGTTTTCTTTATATCTTATTCTCTTTACTTTGCCGCCTCTTTACTTGGATATGGGTAACAATACTGTTTCACGGTAGTGGCCTTGTTTCAAAACTTTTTATGAAAGCATTTCCGACAAATTTTAAAGATTCCCTGTGCCCTCGAACTTTTTAATCTTCTTTTCAGTTTTTGCTTCGTTGCCGTGTTTCTTCGAAGGTTAGACACAGTTTTTGTTCACGCCCCCCCTTGCCCTCCTTTTCGACTCAGTCTATTTTTGAATGCTTTTTGAGATTTCCTCTCCAGCATATTTTTTGTTGGATTATTTCTTTTAGTTCTGGTTTCGTATAAGACTTCTTCTCTACCCATGTATTTATTTTCTTTTATTTGAGTGAGCATTATTAAACTTATTTCTGTTTAATGTTTCTAATTTCTCTCATTCGTAGAATAAATTTGTGATTGCAAATAGGAAACTCAAAGGTATATTTATACCTCAATATATAAAATTTAAAAGAAAAAAAAGTATTAATGTCTTCTCTAAACAGGAAGTCTTGACGTACCCTGAAAAAAAAAGGGAGCCACGAGTTAAATGAACTCGCAAATAAACGGGGGTCCAAATGTGAGTGTGTTTATATGTAAAATAATTGATGTTTGTAACAGAATTAATTGATGGTCTTTTTCAAACAATAAAGAAAGATCTTTTAAGTTCAATATGCGAGCTTCAAGATTATATAGAAAATAATTAATAATTTGTTATCATCTCCTTTAAGGATAATTTTTTTAAATTTGAAATCATGGCCAGAATTATTTTACATTCGCTTGCTTGTACTCGGAATTACCTGAACTCACTGGTATGTAAGACGTTGCCAACCTGTGAAATAAATTTAGTAAAAACTATGTATTAAACATTTAGTTTCCTACCATCTTCTCAAAAAATTGTCACCACTATTTTAAGGGACTCATAGGATGTTGTGCAAGTTGATTTTCTTTATTTATGATCATCATAAATAAATGCAATATACATCTGTGAGCTTTTGAAAAAGGTTTAAACAGCATATCGGTCCAAAAGACGTTCATTGCGATCCATAATTTTCTTTTTCTCTCTTTCTTTCTTTTTTTTTTTTTTTTTTGCAGGCTTCTATTTGACTTGCTACGTTCTTATTTATAATTACAAAAATTTAATCGCGTGGGTGAAACGAGCAGTCTGCCAAGGAGGATAATGACATATGTAAGTTTATTCACAATTATTCAGGACAAGATGAATACAGGTAGTAAAACTTAGACAGATTAACAGTACAATGAGGAAACATAACACTTGTACAGATTAGCGACGCAAATTCAAAACTGCACTTATAACAATCCCAGCTCTTTCAAAAACGTTCTGCATCCCAGCTTACTAGTTCGCACTACTGACAAATCACCAAAGTCAATTCATGGACTTCGACAGCTTCAGGCAATTCCGGCAGATTCCCCGGCAGAAACAGGACGTTTCCCGAAAGATTCAGCCCACTTATCGGCAGATTCGTTCAGCCACGCTGACTGACAGATTGCTCGGACTATTCACTCAGCTAATTCTAACCGATCTCCTCAGCTTCGCATTTCTCCATGTTTAGAGCTGTTCCTGGGTAACGTTACAGAGAATATTCAGGAAACTTCCAAAACTTTTTCTAATCAACATTTCGGGAAAAATCCAGGATTTCTAAGAGGTTCATTTTGTCGCTAAAGTCACCGAGTGTATTGCCGAATCAGCCAAATTGTCACCAAATCCGTCATCAAGGTTAAGTGCTCATTGCTTAAAATTTCCTCGGTGACTGACGACATGTGCATCTCTTTCTTTTATATGAGCGATGTAAAAGGGAAGCGTCACCGCAGGATTGTAGACAATATAATACTATGGTATGCTCAAGCAGTGATGGACGTAGGAAGCAGGGGATGGATATCCGGGCCTAGCACTGAATAATGTCCAACCCAGATGAAATTTAACACACACAAATAACTCATGTAATTGCTGTTTAATCTTAAATTTCCAGACTGAAAAGAATGAAATAGACATAAGTAAAAAAAAAACATTTTAAAATCATGTTTTTAATTAAAAATGAACGAAAAGTATAAAAATATTTTTAAATATAAAATAATATGAAATTCATAAAAGCCAGAGGCGTTACTACTTCTTTTGATCTCATATATAACTAGGTATGGTTGTAATGATAAGGAGTCGGAAGGTACGGATGGAACGAAAGGCATCTCTAAAACAATTAGTTTATTTATCAATCAATCTGCAGAACAATTCAGCTAGAAGGCTATTCTACCCTATCTCCCCCCTCTCCTCTTGAAAGCTTACAATATATATACATATATCAGTCTTTATTTGCATGTTTCCGTTCTCTTCTTTGGATGAAGCTCTGTAATACAAATAATTGTTGAGGAGTGAAAGCTCCCCAAGAGGACTGCTAGTGACAAGGTCGCGGATAGACCCGTCACATGGTGCTTAATTTATCAATTATTACCTAGGTATCGCAGTTAAGTGCCTCAATCTTTTATAAATCATATATTATTTTACATTAAGAAATTATTTTTACAACTTTTCGTGCAGTTTAAAGAAAAGCTTAATTTTTTTTTTTTTGTTTCCCTATATTCTAAGACAACGTAAGACCCAGACAGATCCCACTAAAGTAAAATAAGATAAATTAAAGAAGTTTCACTGGATAACACTTGAGCATCCTGTTGTGCGGGATAACACCTACAGATTACCGTAGTTTGGACCAATGAAAAGCGTTAAGAGAAAAAATTTCATTGAATGAAATAGAAAAAAATTTCCGCAATTGGCTGCATACACGCACACACACACACACCTCCGACTTCTGTTAACTGCATAGGAATAAAATAACTCCCGATACGTTGGTAAATTATGTATAGATCTCAAAGGAAGATGTATGGATAAATATAACATTGGTGCAATTTTGATAAGTATTACAGACGAGCCCCTTTAACTAGTGGTTCGTAAATTCCTGAATCCGCTTAACTCGCAATTTTACTATAGCTCTTTCTTTATGAGATTCAGATTAATCTTTTTTCACATGATGTCACGATTTCCTATTAGGAGAAAACATTGTTTTTTCTTTCTGTTTTGTATAACATGAGATAAGTATGCCATTGAGTAATAGACTTATACTTAGAGAAATTAGAAATACGAGAAAGAAATATCAAATTGTGTTTGCGCATCTAAAAACGAGCAAAAGAGAAGCGCACGGGTAGAAAAGGAATATTTTACGAAACTAGAACCTGCAAGTCCCCTGATCGTAAAGAGCCGAAAGCGGCTTTCGTCATAAAAAAACAGAAGATAAAACTCCGATAGCAGAGATAAACAAAATGTTGTCTCCGAAATGCACTCTTTGAAAGTTTGGAACTAAGGGAGGGTCGACTATTTTAATAATTTTATCTATCTTCTTTGAATATGAATGTTTGGATTGGTTATGAACCACCATTTCTAGTGAAGTGAAATGTTCTAGTTCGGATTTTTTATAAGAATTTATTTTCAAGATCTCGCGGTCCGTGCGGTTAGCTAAACCATCAACCATTTTTTATGGATTAAATTTTAAGAGTTATAAAGATTTTCTTCCTCGCGCAAGTGCCTTCAGTAATAATCAAAAATAATGTCGAAAAGGGCTAAATATAACCCAGAAAAAAAATCATATCGATGTTGGAATTTATATTATCGCTCCATTTACATTAAAACTGTAGCGCGAAGTTCACTTACTCGCGGTTTAGTAATCATGGGCGTCGACTACTGCGAGCTTACGGGATTCGACTTTATTTATATTTAAAGAAAGAAAATGTATATCTTTCTTTCTATTTTATTTCTAAGAAATTTTGAAGAAGTCTCGTTTATATTTGATCCGTCTTCATAAATGTAATGAAAGGAACCCAAAGCCCCTTATTATTCCTATTTCTTATTTACAGTTTGTTATATCTGTCTTCAAAAATACATTCAAATACATATAAAAATAATAAATAAAAAATGTATAGTAGGTTATACGAAATGTATATTATGACAACCCTCCAATAAGTCACAGGGTGCCAACGCGGCCTTTAGCTTAACAAGTCCATGCTTCAGTCTAACAGCTTGGGGGAGCCAATATCTAAGCCACATATATTGTCCTATTTCTAAAATTCAGTACCAGCAAGCTTTTGTAGAGCAAATCCCGATGCAAATTATTCGATTTCTAGTGTCACATGTTATACGGCATACCATTTATCATGGATGATGTTTGGCAATCGATCGATTTAGACATTCAAATACATGAAAGGGTCCTAACTTGGAACCTATTGGATGAGAGAGCTTTTATGTCAATAAACTCAATCATAGAATGCCGAATAGGTGTATTGTTTTCACGGGTTAGCTTCATCTCGGCGAATCTGTTCTTCGGAATTTATAGCTTAAGACGATAAATGAATTTAGTTCTGTTATAGAGATATTTTCAATTGTTATATTACTAAGTTTCATAATTCAGAATAAGTATACATAAAAGCATTTCACCAGAAGAATGATAACGAATATTGTCATCTGTTTGTCAAAATTATTTAACAACATTAATAGTTGGTGTTGAAAATATATTAATATGTAAAGTTTAGTTTACTTTTTCATCTTATTTTATGGCAACAATTATTCCATTTCTCATGAGATATATTTCATTTAGTCATTTATCGTCTGCTTTAATTTTAATATCTGAACAGAATGTTATCAATAGCTTTAATAATTTGTTTGCTTTAAAATTTAATCTTTTGCTTTAATTTTAATATTTAAATGGTAATTTAATTTTTGTCGAATAATAGTCTGCTTTGGTACTCATTATTGTTAAAAGTTAAAGTCATTCTTATACTTTCGAATATTTTGTATTTTGTTATAATGAATTTAGAACAAATAGAGGTGGAGTAAAATTATGGATGTTTATGTAGAATATATATAAAACCTTTTTTTTTAGGAAGCTGCTTTTTTATTTTTAGCAATAAAGTTGATCATTAAGACGTGGGAATGTAACACAGTGATTTATGCTTCCTAGCAGTCACTACTACGAAGGTTTTTTTTTTTTTTCATTTTTAGAGGGAATATACGCTTTAAATTAATTGCTTATATTTAAAATGTCTCTTGTCTGAAAAACAGGCAAATGAGTCAATTAACAAAATTAAGAAGAATAATATAATTAGATATTTCTTTCATACTGACATACAACTCTGAAGTTGCAAAAGAACATTTTGAGAATTTGTTTCGGTTATGTTTAATTTTTTGCTAAGCATTTGAAAATCAAATACGGTTATTAATGTTGCTTAAATGTAAACTTATAGTAAAATATTTAAAGCAGTTTTTAAATACTTGCTAAGACTTTAAGTTGATTTAATTATAAATTATGTCATCTTTCTCTAGCATAGAAATGGCCATCATTGCGGGCCACACACGAGAGAGAGCACCGGGAATTTGACATTCCATTTCTAGTACAACAGTCAACCAAGCTTAGTGGCTGAGGAGATAGATGAAGTGAGAAACACTACATTTCATAATTGAAGTGAGTTCGTGATAGTTCGATTTTTTTTAAAAAAAAAATACTCATATTTTCGTCAGTTAAGAAAATCTTTTAGTTAGTTTTATGATCTGTATACTATTAACCTAAAACTAATATTTTATTTTTATTTTTTACATTACGCTTTGGGATATATTTCACCAAAATCTCGTAAATATGACTAAAATCCCATTGGATTACAATTAACTCATCGTACCTTTAAGAAAAACTATATATCCAACCCTTGGATTAGAAATGGTTGTTGCCTTATTGAACCTTAATTTAATTAAATGATATGAGGAAACAAAATATGCCTCGTAAATAATGAAATGGAAGTAATATGCAAGATGTAAATGTGAACACACAATTCATGTTTAATTCACGGAAAGATTTATCTAGCGGTAAAAAGATTTTAGCGAGAAAAAAATATCACACAAAGAACACGATACATTTTCCCTATTTTTATAGGGAAAAAAATTCAAAACAGAAAAAAAAAAAAAACATCAGTTAACCTTTTATCTATTTTTAAACTTAAGTCTTAAATGATAACGGAGCAAAACAAATAAAAATATATATCTCACTTGTCAATATGCCATCAAAATACATAAAATTTTTAATCTCTAATAATAAAATGCTTTAATTATAAAATATGAAACACGTAAAAGCAAAACCAAATTCTCATAATAAAACACCGAATTATCTTGCAATAATAATAATAATAACCTTGGATGTATTGCGTAAATATAAATAAGCATTATACTTAATCGGGTGATTTTCGAGTTGTTGCTAATGTCACTTGGGACGGACATCAACTTTAAAAACAAACAAAAGTGTGCAGTAGGTCAGTAATATCACGTGCGTGAAACGCAGGCTTCCAATTCTTTTCCAAGAAGAGAGGACGTAAAGGAACTTTTATCAATGAAATGGTTTTTATGTACTTGTCATTTTAATTCATTTATTTTGGGTCTATGTCCTTCTTCCGTCGCAATTTATTCTGTTTGAAGAGTCCTCGTCGTTAAAATTTTCAACATATTTGTGTGATTTTAATCATTGATATGTACAATTTATTTTTCGAATGGATACTTTTGTTTTTACAAATCTTGTTCTTGTTTAATCGAATTTTCAAACAATATTTGTTCATTTACGTATGATTTATGAATTTTTTCTTTTTTTCTATGGTTGATTCTCTGAATTTGCTAATTTTTGGTTTGTCACCATATTTTATTATGATATAACTCACTGAAGTGTTATGGTTTGATAAGTAATAACTTATAAACACACAATATTCCATTTCAAAGTATGGAACAGTCTTAATTACATTATTTCCATTATTCTAATTTTTTTTCTTTTCTTTCACAGGGCTTTCTCTAATAAATTTTTTGTTGATAAAAAGATTTTTGTTTTTGTTTTTAAGTTTTAGTTTGTTTGATTAACTATATTTTATATGAGTTATTTTAATTTTACTTTGTTTTTGTAATGAATTCGTTAATTATGTAGTTCCTTAGATATTAATTGAGTGAATTAATTTGACTGATATTAATTTGTCGTATGAGTTATATTTTATGGGTTATAATGTTGTGTTTTGTTCATATATATATATTTGACGTTGTCAATTTCCTTTATCGTTTAATTTAGTTCCTTTTGAAATTTTCCATAATATATAATATTTTTCTTTTAATTAAAAATAAATATTTATTTTTATTCTTTTTTCTTTCCTTACAATGTTTTATCCGTTTATTTTTATGTATTGGTATATATCTTTTTATTCAATGATATAGTGAGGGTTTCTTACATATTATTTTATTTTTCAATTATTGAGAATACTTCCTAACTTGATTTTTATTAAAGTATTAGTGTATATTTACATATAAGAATCAAAATATACATTATATATATATATATATGGATGTGCGTACGTGTGGGTGTAATCTTTTCCTTAATGTTACTAAACACGGCAGTAAAATATTTCAAGCTGTAAACGCATCGCATTAAACACATTTATTTTTTAAATAATTCTTTCCGAGTTTGAACTATAGTAACAAAATTACATTCTATTCTTAGAATAAGAGCACTTTTTTGAGACTGTTTGATTTTTCATAACTTTTTCTATTCAAAGCCACCAAATAAAATAGTAATATCACAAAAATAATCTAGAAATCAGATTTTGACATTCGAATTCTCATTGGTTTGAGCTTAAAAACAGTTGTGCAAACTTTGTTTCGTAATATCTGTTACGTACTGTTCGTTACATTTTATTTCCTCATAGGCTGACAAAATAAGACCGTAGGAATCCCAATCCTGCGGTTTTTTAATATAATATTTATTTTAATCTTAAGAAATCTATGGGGAACTACTAATTTATTTTCCAAGAGAAAATGCTAATCTTTTTTATTACATTTGTCATTTTATTCTTTCACATATCTTAGGGAAGAAAATATTATTAAGATTTCAAGAAACTTTATTTTGGGACATGTATCCAACTGCATGACAGGTTATTTTAGAAAGTTTTAGAACAACCTCATTAAAAGTAGTAAAGCTTTTGAAAATATTCTCCGTTACCTTTCAAATACTGCAAAAGTTACAATGTCATATGGATGTTTAAAGAAGTTTATTAATTATATTAAAAACTTTGATTTTTTTTTTAAATAAACAAAACGTTTCACATAATATTCTGCTGCACAAAATAAACATTTCAAATTAATTTTCTTTAATTTAAAATGCATATTCATCGAGTAGATAATTGATGAACCTATTTTTAAGAAAATAGATAAGAAAGTTAAAAGTAAAATTTTCACCCGTAATTCATTCATAATATATGTATGTCGGAATGAATTTCGCAGGAGAACAGCTAAAAAGTCTGCTTTTTTGTTTTTTATTTACAATCTGTTTGTTAATGAACATTTTTTAATAAACCATTATTAAATTTTATTTTTTTTAGACTAGCGAATATTACAATAACTTTTTTAAGCCTTATTTCTTTTTAAGATCCTACTGATTAATATTTTAAAGAATAGATGTAGTAATTTTACCTACGGCATTCTTGAAATTGCATATCACACAAGTAGTAAATATATATTTTTTTGTTTCCAAAAAAAAAAAAGTAAATGAAGGAGAAGGGGAAAATAATGGAAAAAAAGAAAAGAGAAAAAAAGAGGAACACGCTACATAAAATAAGTTAGAAGCAATGTATTGAAATATATTAACAATCAATGTAAAAAGGGATCTTTATCACAGTGAAAAATTTTGCTACTATAATATAAAATTTGTTTATACATATAAATTGTCAGATTAAAGTTCCAAATATTTACTTTAAAATCATGCTTTTATTTTAAACTTTGGCAACATATAGAAAACAGGCAAAAGCATTCTTACCTGTTTGAAGTAATAGTGCTGATCATTTATTTTTTTTAAAAAAAAAATATTATATAAAATGAGATTTATTTGACCAGCCCAACAAATCTAACATGCGCAGATATAATGTAGAAAAATTTCCAATGTCTCACCCAAACGTTAAACTAAATTTAAATTCATCTGATTTGTCAACTCATTTTTCAAATTAATTTTAAAAAGACGAATAATATTTATATTTCGTTCAAAAAATTAGATAACTAAATCAAATAATTTATTGTAGTAAAATATAGCAAATCTAAAAAGACCTTGATATATTTTAAAAGAAGGCACAACTTATTCCAATCCGATGACAGAAACCGGAACCGGGTTCACTAGACGCGTGTAGCAGACGATAAAAATAAACAAAAATATTCTGAAAAACGAACATACCCTGTTCCGACGAAGCGGAGAACCTACTCGTCGCGTGGCATTCTCCGGACACCTGCTATTTAGTGATGGTTCTCTCTGGTAGTAGGAACGGACACAATCGGAGCAGGGTTACCAGGAATGAGAAGTCGCCAAATTATCTGTGACCACCTCATACAGTGCATTTTATTTGGCGCTCATCTGTATCTAAAAAAATTTGGCGGATCAGAATGAAATTTGAGATACGCTTTCAAATGTAAAAGTGAAGAGTATTTAGATATTTGGTGTACTAAAATTTTGTATTGATGTTGATGAAAAACCATAATTGATTAAAAATTTATCATCATTATCTTTAAGTGGTCATTTTTCTTCCTGAAATCACGAAACAAATGTGAAGATGGTTTTTTTTTACAAAATTTAATATTAAAATCGGCTTTAAATCGGCATTACTGGTATTTTCCGTATTATTAGAAGTTGAAGCATCAGTATAATGATGCCACCAACTCACAGTGTAGCACGGGTTGATGCACGTTAAATCTGTCGATGCTCTAAGTCCTCCCATTGGCATGGTGTGGAAATTAGAAGAGGGAAGTACCAGCTCAGGTGTCATATATGTCATTTGACCGAGATCCAAAATTACGAGATCTTTCGTCAATAGCCCTCGAGTCTCTTCTGATGCGACGTTGGTGATACCAATCAATCAATCAATCAGAATAACGAAATTTTAGTGATAATTAATTGTTATTTCTTTTAAATCAAAATTTTTCCTCAAATTATGTGCAATTTTGAGCGAGAAAGTATTTATTTGTGTTTTTTGTTCAAACTGAAATTATTTTGCAGATTTTGAAAGTTTTAAAATATTTACTAATTACTGCTTCATATAACATAAACCGCATTTCCTTCATGCTCATGCAACACAGGCCACGTATTATGAGCATACCTTTTTTTTTCATGTTCATAAGTTTACACCTCCAAATATGTTTTCTACACTAAATGTAAAATCATTTAAATTGAGAAACTTGCACAAATCTAAGAATAAAAATAAGGAAACACAAGGTACGTTTTTAAAACACGGAGACAGAAATTGCAGTAAATTTTTATTTATTGTTTACATTTTACAGTTGTGTAAAGCAATAAATTTAAAGAACAATGGTAATGAAGAATGGAAGGCAATAAAATAAAAATTTAATTAAAGGAAAGAAATCGGGTTTTTAAGAATTCTGCATCACCAAATTTTGAGATAAATTTTCAAATTCCTTAGAGAACTTAAAATGCAAATAACTCTTTTGTTAATTATTTTTACAAGTACTAATTGAACAATATATTTATATATTTGTCACGTAAAACAATTCCAATAAGTAAATTAGAATAACAACAACAAAAAAAAAAAAACAAGATTTACTCACATCATATTTGAATGTTATGTACACAACGCAGAATATTTCAGTTCTTTCCATTTTAAGATAAAATTATATATCTTGTAACGAGCTCGCGGGGGAAAGGGTAATTCATTCACTTATTGTAACTCAATATCTATGTTAAGATAAAGCTTAAGATAGTGAAAATTATTAGATATGGATTTATTATCTATAATATAAACTTCTATCATTCATTGCTACTCAGCTACACAAAATACTAATGTTCTATGATTCACAATCAATTTGTAGGCATTGCCAAAATCACCTAGAAAATTTCCTTAATAAACTACGGAGTACAAAAAATATCGTCTGCGCTTCAAATTCTTCATCCAAAGTAGGGGGAAAAAAGGACATATTTCCTAACTTTATTTTTATCATAAAATATTCTGCTAATTAATATAATTAGTTAAAAAACACTTATGTTAAACAGTTTTATAACATAAAATATTTCAGTAACATTTGTATACCATCGTAAAGAGCTCAGTATATTAAAACAAATTAAAAAATAACTTTCACTTTCTTAGAATTTACATAAATGTTATTATTAAGAAAATTTGCGAATATGTTTTCATTTATGAAATATTTTTTTTTTTATTTTTAAACTTTGCAAATATTATTTTTTAGGAATAGCCTTTATTGTTATATATTCCTAGGAGTAGAATTTTTTATCGCTGCGGTTGAATATAGTGAATTAAGCCTAATCTGTAGAAACAGTGTTATGAAAGATATTACGGACAATGTGGTCAAGTTCCTTTACAAAAATTTGAGTTGAATTCCTTTTTAATTTTGTTTCTTGCCTACAAGGACTGAAATATCGACTTTTTTTATTATGCAAGTATTTCGGTAAAATTACCTTTTATTAGTTTCATTTCTTTCGTAACGAAAAAATCCAATCTGGGTCATTTGTAGTTTGTGGCTCAAGATATAGACAAACGGTTGTCGTCCCCTATGGAGGGCATGATGGAGACAGGAAATAATAAATACTGCAAAACATATCTGAACGATAAAGAACTTGTAACACGAACAGAAAAAAAGAAAAGAATCTAAATAATTATTCTTTTGAAGCATAATATCAAAAGCAATTTCATATTCCAAAGGCTAAATCCCTACTATTACACGGAGAAGTTAAAAGCAAAATTAAAGAATTAAAAGCAACAGCAACTAACCATATGCCATATGTCAAGCTCTAAGAGATTTAACCGAATTAAACGAAAATCTCTTAATTCTCTCCGTTAGCTATTCTGTGCTATCTGCATTAAGAAATTACAATATTAAATCTCCAAAAGTTAATTCATAGAATGGCTAGTAAGATTTTCATTCAACCGCATTTTCATAATGAAATGATTCTACTTTAAGATTCCGGGACATTCGAAATATTTTTTTGGGTTGAACAGACGGACTATCTCACAAAATTGGTAACGGAGTCGAATGTCGAGGACTAGATTGCCCCAGACTACACCAAGAACAATATTTTTAATGACGCAACGAAAAGAACTTATGAAAAGTTTTATTCAAGCAAATATTTCAAATCCTTAGGAAACATCCCAGTCAGAGACATAATACCCAATTAGATAAAAAAAAAAAAAAAAAAAAAAAAAAAACAGATGAGAGGAAATACTAAGCACTCGAATCATCAGCAAAATGATCATAATTCCCGGGATTTTGCACAAATTCAACTGAAATGATAATGCACAGAGTCATACCTGTAACCGTATCAATGATTTGGAACATATTCTTTTGAGTTGTAAGAAATACTCGTCCTACAGAAATCATCTCCAGAATATTCTCAAAATAGACCCACATCACAATATTACTTTCAAAGAAATTTTGGAGAGAATTTTAGTTAATAAACAAGTATTCAGAACATTTTTACAGAAAATGAAATATTTTGATTGAAAAAAATTGAAACCTATTGAATTATTAAAAAAAAGTATTTTAAAGGAGATAGCATTTGATGCTTTATATAGATCTCATTAAGATAAATAAATAAATACCCCTTAAAACCAAACAAACATTATTTTTCTTTCGGTAAATAATTATATATATATATATATATGTGTGTGTGTGTGTGTGTGTGTCAAAGATTAAGTTTTAAAATTAATCTTGTTTCCAAATAAGATCCGTGAACCCCAAGAAATAAAAATGACATTTTGAATCGACTGTCGATTTTAAATTTGAAAAGTATATATATATATACAGTGTCTCACAAAAGTGATCGGACACTTGTGCTTTACAAAAGGAAACTGTAATAAAATAAATAAGCAAACATGTACAAATTTTTTGTGGGTGTGTTTCATATTTAAAATTAGTAACAATTATTACATAACATACATTTTGTCAAAATATTAAAATATCAATTTAATAAAAATATAATTGTTTAGAACGGAGCAAAAAATGGCTCACATAAGTGATCGGACACCATTAGATATGCAACAAAAATCGTCTGAAATAAGCAATAAAAATATTTTTTGGGCGTTTATTTTAACTCAAAAGCAAATGGCAATAATTTATAAAATCGTCTGCAGTATTTCTCTCAAGTTTGTTGTGGATTTTTTGTGTTTTTTAGCTCTGTGCAGCCATGAATGCTAAACGAAAAGAAACTTCGCATGAAATTAGAAAATTAGTTATTAATTTGCATATTGAACGTGGAAAATCTATAAGAAAAACTGCTGAAACAGTTAACTTGAGTCATTCAACAGTTTTCGATATCATTAAACGATATAAAAAGAAGCACATGATTCAGAATAAAAGAAGACTTGGCCGACCATCGAAGCTATCCAATGGAATAAAGCGAATTATCTTTCGAAATATTAAAAAAAATCCAAGAAAGAGTGCTCCTAAAGTTGCTGCTGAATTACAAGCATTATATGGAATAATTGTTAATCCTGAGACTATTAGAAGGGTAATTCGATCTGCTGGATATCACGGTAGAGTAGCCAGGAAAAAATTCTTCGTAAGTGAAAAGAATAGAAAACTCAGATTAGCTTTCGCAAAATCCAACATAAATAAGAATTCTGATTACTGGAATAAAGTAATATTTGCTGATGAGAGTAAATTTAATATATTTGGTTCTGACGGTAGAATCTTGGTGTGGAGAAAACCCAGGGAAGAATTTCGCAAACAGAACTTGCTGCCAACAGTAAAACATGGAGGAGGAGGAGTTATGGTGTGGGGGTGTATGTCGTCCGCTGGAGTTGGTAATCTTGTTTTTATTGACAGTATAATGGATCAGTACAAGTATATTGACATTTTAAACCAAAATTTGAATCTTCAGCTAGAAAATTGAACCTTCACAACGATTTTAAATTCTACCAGGACAATGACCCCAAGCACACTGCTTTGAACGTTAGACTCTGGCTGCTGTATAACTGTCCTGAAATAATAAAAACACCACCACAATCTCCAGACTTAAATCCCATAGAGAATATTTGGCAAGAATTGGAATCAAGAATTCGCAAACACACCATTTCTTCAAAGCAACAATTAAAATCGGTGCTTCAAGAAGAATGGGGTAAAATCACTCCAGAAATCACAAAAAAATTAGTCGAATCCATCCCAAGAAGATTAAATCATGTTTTAAAAGTAAAAGGAAATCCAACAAAATATTAAAATCTTTTAAAAAGTAAAATTTTTGGATAAATATTTGATGGGAAAGTAAATGTCCGATCACTTATGAGAGCCATTTTTTGCTCCGTTCTAAACAATTGTATTTTTATTAAATTGCTATTTTAATATTTTGACAAAATGTATGTTATGTAATAATTGTTACTAATTTTAAATATGAAACACACCCACAAAAAATTTGTACATGTTTGCTTATTTATTTTATTACAGTTTCCTTTTGTAAAGCACAAGTGTCCGATCACTTTTGTGAGACACTGTATATATTCGGCTTAAATTGGCGACTTGGCTGCAACCATTCGCCCTTTTCCGATCAGTTACGCACAAAATAATGATAAGATCAGACAAGTTCAAATGACAGTTTCTCTGATTATTGAGAAGATAACATCAAGTCATGAAAACAGTTCTTGTGATGTTCTTTTGTGCCCTGTTGCTTTAGCAGTGTTTTTAATTTCTGGGAAGAAAAAAAAAACCGGCCCATTTCTGATGAGAAGAGATGAAAAATAAGATTTCTCCCTTATAAATGTACTTTATCTGAACATAGTGAGGAATTAGTAAATTTCCGTTTTTTCTGTAAATAACTCACTTTTAGAAATATTGGTTATTCATAATTTTATATGGATTTTTATTTTTAATCAGAAAATTATTGAAAGTAGAATTATTAAAATGTATGCACATTGCTAGTCATTTCTAAAAAATAATTATTTTATGAAAGAGAGGGAAAAAAATCATATGTTTTCTTAAAAATAATTACAAAAGATTCCATTTAATTTGTTAAAAATAAAAAAAAAAATAAAAAATCCGATTAAAAACTGAAATTTAAAATTGAATATTTTTATATATTATAAAATTTATTATATTATTTAAAAAAAAAAAACGACAAAACCTGATTATTAGATATATTTCCTTCATATTTTCAGTAATATTTATGTAAAGTATATAAAAAGAAAAAAATGTAAATTGTATTGCATAAATTGTAAAATAAAAAATTATAAAACAAAAAATAATATTACGCAACCTACATTTTTAATCCTTAGTTTTTTTAATATGTACAATGAACATAAATATATAACAGAAAAATAAACTATCTATATACAAACAATAAAATATTTTCTTTTAACTTTCAACGGTTACTGTGATTTCCAAAGAACAACATTTCCAAACAATTACTGTGATTAAAATAGCTAATAAGTATGAAAAATTTGAAACAACACTAAAAGAAATTGTCAGTAATTAAAAATTCTGACAACAAATTAATCGGTAACTAATCAGTTTCATGTGTCTTAAAATATAAAGCAACCAAAAAATTGCAAAAGAAACATACATAATAATAATCTGGGTTCGTTTCAGGGAACATTAACTTAAAGAATTGATTAATTTATAACTACTTAAGCTCAAATACTCGTATTTAATTTTTCAAAAGTAATAATTACAATTTGTTCGTTTCGAAAATTCTAAAATATCAAATTAATAGAATTTCCTTTAAATCTTCTCTTATGTTGCTTTTTTTTAAAAACTTTTTTCACTAATTACATAGTGTCTCTATGTTTAAACTGTTTTTAGTTGAAATTTGAAAAGATAATAAGCAACGATTGACAATAATTATTAATTTATCCTAAAACCTCAGCAATACACCCCTTTGGAAAATAAAATTCCTCATTCTCTCCCGCTGTACTCCTTTCTCTCATTTTTTCAATTATAAAATGGGTGACATATTTTCAGAATTCTACGGTCATGTATTTTTTCATTGTTGAGATAACCTTTAAAAATTTGAAAATTTCAACAACAAATCTGACTTCTCTTAAGAAAAAGAGAGAGAATTCTTACGATATAATATTTAATTTCCTTAAAGGAATCTAACAAATTTATTGAAAAAATTATTAAACAATTATTACATGCAGAATTAATTATAAACAGTAACAAAATTATTCAAATAAGACTATTTTAAAGTCATTTAGTGCCTTTCTTGTGTTAAAAGATTTAACATTTTTCTTTGCGAGGGAAAATGATCGGAAGGGGGACCCAATATAAACACTTAATTTATTTACTGCTCAGCTAGAAGTCTATCCTATCTCTCCTCTCCTCTCTTGAAAGCTTATACTATATATATATATATATATATATATATATATATATATATATATATATCAGTCTTAATTTGCATGATCACGTTCTCTTCTTCGGAGGAAGCTTTCTAATAAAAATAATTGTTAAGGACTGTTAGTGACAAAATCGTGGATAGAGCCGTCACATCTTCGCTTCGATTAAATTTTTTTAATGAATATTCTCATTTTCAAAATGCTCCTTGTGATTCATATTTGCTCAATAATCATAATGTTGGAAAATTAAATTTTTATTGGATACTAAAAAAGAAATTTTGATTAATGTAAAACTCGAATTTTTCAATTTTATTTTTTTTCTGGCAATTTATTCACGGCACTTTTTATCCAAGAAAAACAAAAGCAAAACTTCTAGGAGTAAATTTTTGACGTCCTTATCAATCATTAGGTTTAAGATACCAATGTGTTAAATTCTTTATTTAAAGTTAGTATATGAGTTGAAACTTTTTAAAGACTTTGTTTTGAATTTTAAACCACAGGGAGCTCCTTAAATATATGTGAAAAAACTCGAAACAATTCGATAACTCCAAAAGTTAAGAATATTTTTCCAAATAATTTTATACATGATATACTCATATGTAAAAGATTATTTATAGTGCATTTCATGAAATTTTTTAAACAAATTGATATTTAACAGCGTTGAATGTCGCGCCCCTCAAATTTATCGCGCTACACGATACAGAATTGACGACAAATTTTTCCTAAGACCCCTCACTGAAATATGTTCAGATTTAAGGCATATTAAAGATTTTTGAAATTCGCAAGATCACTTTACATCATGATAGTACTTAACAATATCCAGTATGTACACTTGAAACCAATACCGTTAGTAACTGACTTCAAAACTATCACCCAACGGCAGTGACATTAGTCATAACGATAGCATCATTATGTAGTCATAATACCTCTAGGCAATGACATTGCCATTATACAGGGAAAGCGCTGTAAGATAATGGCGACGCCTTTATGCAAAAACAAGATAGAGAAGTATCGGAATACTAAAACCGGCTAATGATAACTATTTTTGTATTTTTTGGTTTGGTCAATAGCTGCTTTGTGATTTTAATGCTTTACAGAATCTTGTTTTATTTTTTAATTCATAATTTTTTAAAAATACATTTTTACAAAAATGTACATTCTTATAATTTTTTTAAAAATCTTTTGGTCACATGATATTACTTCTAGTATTTTCACTAGAAGTAACTTCATCTAGTATTTTCACTATTCTTTTCTTAAGTGCAATTTAAAATCACCAGTACTTTTTAGCAATAAACAATAGCATTCTAACACTTGCCCATGGATTCTAAATGTTTTTCATAATCTGGTTATACCATTGCCCATTAAAAAAAAAACCTCTATTTTGAATGAATATTTAAAAAATTCTGAAATAAAATTAATATTTCTTCGTGTATTACTGCATTCTTTATTCAGTTACCATCTTCTCATGCCAGTCCAAGCACACAAGCTTTTAAAGAGCAAATGCAATGCCATTTTTAACAACAAATTGGATGAAAATCCAGTTATTGAATTAAATATTAGTATTGCATCAAATGTTAATATATTATAATAAACAATAATATTCTTTTCAGGTATTAAAATAAAGCAAACGATAAATTATTAAATTGAATATATTTTAACATAAATGTAATCATTGTCAAGATAAAATGGAAATAAAATAAATCTCTACATTTTAACCTGTTCCTGAACGTTCACTCTCTCTACTCGTAAAATTTAATAACTTGCTATTTCCATTTCAATCTTATAATAAGTTAAGTCATTATTTCTCTCTGAAAAATGTATTTATTTATAACATGATTTAAATTATACAATATATTTAAATATAAGTGAAAGGCTTTTGCACACGAAATGGTCACGAAATTTTTTCGCTTATTCGAAATATAAATAGTTCTAGATAGGTGATAAGGTATGGTATTGGAAAGTGACAGCTCTATTACATAATGACAGAGCAATATTCGGAGCCACCGTTGCTGTCAGCAGCATTGAAATAGGTGTCAAAAGCAGAGTGAATTCGGTTAAATACAAAATAAATCTCCAAACACGGAGTATTATTCTTCTTATCCTTACACTTATAAAAAATAGGGGTGGTTTTTAAATCATATTTTTTCACATATAGAGATGGGAAGCTACGCATCAGTAAAGGACAAGTTTTTGACCCTTATTCTTACGTATAAGGAATGAAAGTTATTTCATGTTATAGGAAACAGTTTTTTTTTTTTAATTTATATTCTCACATTTGATGGATGATAATTATTCAATATCATATAGAGCTGGTTTTGGCTCACACTCTGGCATATAAAAAGTGAAAACTGTCAAATGCCATATGACTAAGTTTTACTCTCATTGACATATATGAAGAATGAAAATTATTTAATTCTACGTGATTGATTTTTGATCTTTACTTTAACATTTATGTTGCACTTATCGATAAGAAAAAGTTACAGCCAAAAAGAAGCCAGGTATTTAAATTCAAATTAAGAAACTTTTTCATCTCTGTTAGATATGCAAATGATTAAAGTATTAGCTATGCGGGCAGTATGGATGTCAGTAAACACGTGACTTAGCACACCAATAAGGACCCTTTAACCTAAGAACCTTTAAAAAGTTCTCCTAAGGCGCGTACTTTTAATTCTAACTAGTGTGTCTGGGTTATTCTAACTAATGTGTCTGTGTCTATAGCTTTGAAGCTTAGAATGTCTTTGAGAAGAAAACGACAACCATTTGAACTGCTGGACGCCTCTGAGAAGGGTTGCATCGTAGGACTGCGTGAAGGCGGATGATCATTTCGTCAGATTGCGATGATATACTTTAATTTGTAATGAGGATTGGAAGTTTCGTATTTTTCAATACAAAAATTAGTCCAATTTTACATTTAGATTCTGTTATTTTAATTTGCGCGATTTGTAGATAATATACCAAAACATTTATTACTGCGTTCTGCAAAACTTAAACTTTAGGAAATACAATAATGAAAATTCTAATAATATTGAAAAATATGTGTGTGCCTGTGTGAATAGTCCCACATACCATTTGAAGGATAAATTAAAGAGGTATAGATGGAATATGTTTTATTAAAATGTTATGCTAAAGTTTCTCAGCTACAGAAACATGAAATTTTTATCGAAAATTTCAAAAAATTTATAGCCCTTTTAAATCTCACATAAACCCTTTAATTCACACAAAGGATTTATTCCCTTGTAATGCCACGGGGCTTAAATTAGATTGTTTAACCTCAGACTCAGGTATTTCTGTCAAATAATCACCCTCGCCGGTGTTACAGATAAAATCGTACAATCAGATCCCATTAAATCGCAGTTGGCGGAGTTCACAGTTACTAAGCCACGAGTTACAATATTAATATAAATTGAATGATAATATGAATTTCATCATCAGTATGAGTTTTCTGCTTTATAATCACTTGTTTCATATTATTTTTATTGTTACGGAAAACATTTGTACCAGAAAAAAAATATCTTTGTAATTCTTAAAATTTGTTCAGAAAGAATTGCTGAACGTACATCTGATCTCACTGACAACGAGATCTTGAAAATAAAATCTTACGGGAAAAAAATCCAAACTGCAAAATTTCACTTTCTAGAGAAAGATGATTTATATCTAATCCAAACATATAAATCCAATAAATAAATAAATAAATGAATAAAAATAAAAAGTATTAAAAGGGTTGATCTCATGCCCCAAGCTTTCAATGATTTTTACTTTCTTTCTTTTATGACGAAAATCCCTGTTTGTACTTTACGATCATGGGATTTACAGATTCTGAATGCGTAAAAGATACCTACTTCACTTTTGCACTTCTTTTTTGCTCTTTCTTATGTGTGCAAGATTATTTGACTTATTTCTGTTTTTCTCTTGTTCGGAATATAAATTTGCTTTTGCAAATTGAAACTTCTTGGCAAGTTTATTTTACGATATATAAAATAAAAGGAAAAAAAAAAGATACAGATGTCTACTCTTAACAGGAAGTCCTAACTTCATCTGAAAAAAGATTAATCAGAATCTCGTAAAAGGGAGCCATGGTAAAATCGCGAATTAAGAAATCGGGAGTTAACGGGATCCGTCTGCATTAAATTTTCATATATGAGTCCAATAGTTTTTGTGTATTATCTCAGCTTTTTATACTTTAAACAATAACATTCAGAGTGAAAAGAATACTTAGAGTTAGAAATTCTGGGTAAAATCTTACAGCAATTATATAAACTCTTTAAAAATATTGGTAATAATAATACCTAAATAAATGGCCTTTTATAAAGTTTGATATAAAATGTACTTTTATTTTGAAATATTATACAATCCCTTAAAACGGATATCTAGACTTTCTAGTTTTGTTGTGAAACACATATGTTCCGAACTTCGATATTGGAGATTGCTCAGCACAATAAATTGAAAGCGACGAATTCGACCTCCATCCGTTAAAAATTGTAACTGAATGAGATAACTTGAATTTTGTTGTAATTTTTTATATAAATCATAGAGTTTAAATTTTGTAAAATACGTATAGCTTGAAACACGGTCAGATGTTCTGCAAATTTAATGTTACATAAAATTTGTATTTACTCAAAAATTTCTCAAGGAAGGGAAAGAACAACTAAATAAATCAGAGAAGTGTATAATAACAGAAATTCATTGCAATACCAAAAAAATTGCTTACCCCCACCCTCCCTAACACGAGCCTAGAAATAAGAAAATTTAATAAATATCATTTGAAAGGTACTCGAAAATGTTTTAAAATTCTAGATAGCTTTAATTTTTAATTTCAGTCATACACACAACACACCCACATTTCCTGAGGATTCTTGATTACATATGAACTAAAGTAATGCATCAATCAAAAAGTTAAAAAATATATTTAATTCCTTTATGCCAATTATTCTTTAATCTGATAAGAACTTTGAGAGAATTTTCTTGATTTTTATCTTATATTTTTTCGAATATTAAGTTCATTACTGGAGAAAGTAGGCATGCACAATGATAAACACAAAACTTTCTATTTTATATACAGTGCGATAATTTTTTTCTTAAGGCTGGCTCTATGAAAAAAAGTAGAAACAAGATATAATTACTTGTTTTTGTTTTTTATTCACAATAAACCCCCTCTGACTCCTATACACTTGATACAGCTAACAGTGAACAATACAGTTACTAATACACTAATAATGATACGATTGCCTCCCAAAGCATGAGTCGGAACTCTCTGTGTGGTCGAAATATCATCAAAGTAATACCCTTTTAAATCCATTTTAAGAGGGGGATGGCAGCTCAGGAGTCATCCTCATCACTAGACCGAGGTTCAAAATTATGAGGTTCGCCGCCAATAGCCTTCGTGTTGTTTCTAGAGTGACGTTAATAAAAACTAAACTAAACTAAAATTAAATCATTTTTAGGAATAAGTAAAAGTCATAAGCTTCTAAATCAGGTGAATAAGGTGGATGAGCCTAAACATAGGTATCATTTCATACCAATAAACTACAAACAATAAGTTAGTTGTAAGTGGTTGCATTATCTAACAACAAACTCCAGATGGTTTCATCCTGATAATTCGAACGAATGCAATGAATTCTAGCCACAAAAATGTTTCAGATCGTTTCTATAATACTTACCAGTAGTAGCCATGATAACCTAGTTGTCTTGGTCGGGAACACGAAGCAGACGTCGTTTTCGTCGAGTCGATTGTTCGAATCTTGGCATTACTAAATACCCGGACTTGATACAATGTTTAAAGGAAATATTAAATCCCCTGATTAAATCTTTTGAGTCACCAAGTCCTCCCTTAGGCGCAGAAATTTGGAGAGAGATAGGACAGCTCAGGTGGTGTCGTCCTCGTCGCTCGATCGAATTTCAAAATTACGAGGTCATCGCCAATAGCTTTCAATTCTTTAATCGTCATCCATCGGCAATGGAACTTTTACTTTAATCCAATTCTAAATCTAAATAATGATACATGTTCGATACAAGCTTTTGCCGACGATCTACCTAGGAGAGAGCTTGAACAAAAACCCTATGCAGTAAATTATATTAATAATGAATTATATAGTCTCCAACTGAAAACTTCAATTGAAAAAGTTGTAGTATCTTCAGATCACGGCCTGGGAGCACGAGATGGTTTCTTTTACAAGAGAAGCCCAATTTATGAAAATTAATAGCAATTATTTAAAAATTGTTAAACATTCTCAATGTATTTAGGTTTAATAATTGATCATTTACAATCCTGGTCCCCACTTATTAATTACATTTAAGAGGGAATGTATAAATTATAGACTCGTTTCAATAGAGTCGCTAAATTTAAGTTGTACCTTAATAACAATATTCTCATAACATATGGTACAATAGGTTACAATAGGTTCACTTATTACCTATGGGCTGGAGGGAGTAGTGCCGCGCTCACTAATAATCAAACTTAAATCCGTATAGCGTATTTATTTCCTAAAAATAACTAAAGCGCGTCGTACTTCTCCTATCGATGCTCAAAATATCTCTTAAGGCTCCCGTTTACCCGCCATTTTGATTTCGTGCACGTAATGTTAATCCTAAGAAACTTCGACTTTAATTCCCACATCTTTACTATTCGATCTATTTGAATGCAATAAAGTGCATCTGAAAGAGCAAAAAATAAGGAATGCTTCAATGAAATTACCTTTTTTCTTCCGATTTTTAAAAATATTTTTACACTTATTTTAAGGATTCGTTTGCGAGTTTTCCGGTCTTAAAGAATTTTTTAAAATATTTTCAAAAATCGGAGGAAGAAAGTAATTCCACAGAAGCATTCCTTATTTGTTGCTCTTTCAGATGCACTTTATTGCATTCAAATAGATCGAATAGTAAAGAAGTGAGAATTAAAGTCGAAGTTTCTTAGGATTAACATTGCGTCCATGAAATCAAAATGGCGGATAGACGGGAGCCCTAATAAGTATTATTCTAATTCATTTAACTATCAGAAGCATTCATCTTAAATATCATTTTTAGAATCAACGCAAAAATGTTTGTTTTGAACACATTCATTTACAAACTGTATCGACCGTAATAACATAATGTCACATAATATCAGTCCTATTCACAGGCCGGTTTCTCATAATCTTTTGAAAGGCTTATCGGAGGGGGAGATGTACTCGGGAAAATTCAGGATCAATTCTGGCTTTGCCGTGTGCATCTTCTAACAGAGTACCCTTTCAAAATTTGTCTGTTTAAACTTAAAACCTGTTCTTGTCGAGTACACATCATCGTTTTTCTCAAAGATTTTATTATTTTATGTGAGTAATCCAATAAAAGGTGCGACGCTAACAGCGTTGAATATGGTTTGATTTTCTAGTCACACAATGTAGTTAAATTGAGTGGGCAGTTACTAATTTGAATTAGAATAAAAATGTAATATATTGAGATGATTGCATTTACATCTAATTTTACAGACTTATGTCGCTTTTGTAGCATACCCGAATACATTTGTATTCTCCGAGACATCCTACCAGAGTCCTGACTTTACTTACATGCCGAAAAAGTTATAACAAAATATTACTATAGCCACGGCCACCAACTTTATGTATTTCTCGCTCTTTTGACGCACTCATTGGTTCTTATGGACTTTTTAGAGCTGTACGCGACATTTATATTGTCTTTAAGGCAGATATATCTGCTATTGGGTTCTCCGTCTTTTTTTTTTTTTTTTTTGAACAGTTTAGCATAATATTAAAGTCCACCTTTAAACAGACAGCTTGTCATTAATTTTCCTTCAACATAATATATTAGTTTACGTTATATTTTCATTTTCAGCATAAATGACAAGTTTTTAAATAACCTGCAAATATGTTCTTGAATTTTAATCCACTTCCAATCATCCAAAAGAGCAAAAATTTTGCATGCATTTATAACTCCGACGACAATACCATACTATAACATACTCAAGCAGTGATGCACTTGGAAGATTTAAATGGGAGAGGGGAAAGCGCTCCATTGATATGAAATTTTGCACTCACGTACAGCTCCCGTAATTGCTTTTTTGATCCTAATTTTTCAAACTGATTTAAAAATTGTATTTTTTACTTTAATTTATCTTGCATAAGTTCGAAAGTGAAAGAGAATCAGTCAGAGGATCAATTAAAAATAAATCTAGGAGCATAATTTATTAAGAATATTTACTTTTGAGAATAATAAACAGGCAGACACGTTTTTCTGAAAATACGTAAATAAATAAATAAAATTCGCACAGTTAAGTTTTCCTCGAGCATAAACTTTTTTTTTCCGTTTTGTGTCCTTCACTCCAGTAAATCGAGTTATAAACAGGGATATTTTCCGTAAATTAATCCATATCAGCGAATTTTCGAAAGAAAAGAAAGTCAGAAGACTCGTATTTGATCACTCTATTCTGAGTGAATGGGGATTATGAGAAGGAACATTATCTCAAGATTTATATTACTTTTTCGTAATTGCGCCGATATATAGGTGAGTCATTCGTTTATGTAAGAAACTTTTCTTTTTTAGTTTTTTAGTTTTCCTATAGTGTTATGTAAATACTTCCCCTTCGAAAAGGTTTTTCGGAAAACACTTTTCTCCTTTCATTCAGACTATTTATGCCTTTCACTAGACTCTTGTAATATTAAAAGAAACCTTAATAGCGTTGCATGAGCTAACTCTGTCTGTTACAATAAAGGACTCCTTTTACCTGACCGGATAATTTGATCGGATAATCAAATGGCTCGATAAACCGAATTGCACGAAATATTTCAAATATCACAAAGTGAGAAACAGAAAAAAGAAAAGGAAAGATATAAAGCAAATAAAAACATATATTTATTGTTTTAACGAGTTTCAGTGCTTTCTCGATAATCCGGAAGGTATTCCATTAAAATACTGCCGGATGACTGAAAAAATCACTTAAGGCTCCCGTCTGCTCGCCTTTTTGATTTGATGGACGTAATGTTAATCCAATGGAATTTGGACTTTAATTCTTACATCTTTACTAATTGATGTACACTGGTGTTCAAAATTAAGAGCATTTGCATATTTTGTCGAATTTTAGGAAAAGAATTGAACGAAATGTAAAAATACTGCTTCGAAACAAAGATGCAACTCTTGTACGTCGAATACGCAAGCGTATACGTGTGGGGGGGGGGGGGGAGGAACTAGTCGAAAAACAAAATCCGCATTTCGTTCGTTTGCACATTTCGCCGAATTTCGAGGTGTTTTTTTTTGCAGCAATCGCTTAAATTAAAATTCAAACAGTAAAAATGAGTAATCACTAACGTTTAGATGATGGAATGAGTGGTGAATTGTAGGTAGGCTAGAAATAGAGAGAGGCCAGTCTCAAATCCAGATTTGCAGAGAATTCAATTTGACACCCAGCGTCGAGTCCAACTTGTAGAAACTGTTTCAGGATACGGATCCATAGCGAGAAATCAAGCTTGTCCAAGATCACGACCGCAGAGAAGATCGTCAGTTTTTTATTATGGCCAGGCATAACAGGGATGCCACAGTTTCTCAGGTCTTTCATGAGTTGTTTGAGGCCCAAGAAACCGAGTTTCAAGGGTGACTATTTCAGAAGACTTCATGAGAGAGGGCTGCTTGTAGGAACACTTGTTGTTTGTGTTCCACTTAGTTCTGCGAACAGGAGAGTCCGCTTAAAATGGAGCAGAGATCATAGATATTGGAGTATGAATCAATGGGTGACCGTTCTCTTCACTGATGAGTCCCGGTTCAGCTTAATTAGTGATTCTTGCCGTTCTTTCATATGGAGAGAACCAGGGACCCGCTACCTGTCCTCCAATGCCCAAGAAATCGTCCATTACGGCGGTGACGGTGTAATGGTCTGTGCAATCATCATGTTGGATGGTCGTATATAACTCCATGTCTTTGAAGGAGGCACTGTGACTGCTGAGAGATATAGGGATAAAGTGTTGGAGCCCTATGTTTGCCTTTCAGAGGGGCAGTTGTTCCTGATTTCCTTTTAATGGATGACAACGCGAAGCCACATAGAGAACATCTGGTCGAAAGCACATCCGAAGATATTCGCAGAATGGATTGACATGCCAGATCTCCAGGCTTCAATCCCATAGAGCATGCCTGGGACACTCTGGGGAAGGAAATTGTAATTCGCAACCCCCTACCGAGAACCATCCAAGACCTGAAAACAGCGTTGCTGAATGAGTGGGACCATTTGCTACAAGAACTCATAAACTCCCTTATTTCCAGAATAAAATCACGTTGCGAGGCCTGTATATCTGTAAGAGGGAATCAATTTTTTTGTTCTATTTTGCAACTGCTGTTTCATACCTTGCGACTCCGATGAGTGTTACTCACGATCATGCATGTGTATTATAACAGTTGGATGTTTTTTTTAATTATATAAAACCTATGCGCGAACCAAATTTCATTAAAATCTGTCCAGTAGCTCTAGATATAATCGACCAAATCATAAAATTCTCTTAATAATGAACACCAATGTATTTGAATGCAATAAACTGCATCTGAAAGAGCAAAAAAATAATGAATGTTCTGTGGAATTACTTTCTTCCTCCGATTTTTGAAAATATTTTCATTTTTATTCATTTGCGAGTTTTTTCGGTCTTTAAAAAATATTTTTAAATATTTTTAAGAATCGGAGAGAAAAGGTAATTCTAAAGAAGCTTTCATTGCGTTTTGTTCTTTCAGACGCATTTTATAGCTTTCAAATAGATCAAATATATTTATGATGTAAGAATTAAAGTCGAAATTCCGTTGGATTAACATTACGTCCACGAAATCAAAATGGCGGGTAGATGGGAGCCTTAAATAATGCATTCAAACAGCAAAAGTTATGTATTATTGTATAAAACGATATACAGTACAAGCAAATAAAATGCCAAACACACGAAGTAACTAAAACTACAAAAATAGTACTGTTTTATATTGATAGCGTGGATTATTCCATTGAAGTAGAAGGTATAAAATACCATCTCTAAGGTTTGTCTTCCTGTCAGAAAACGCCGGATTACTGGCCGGGCAGGAAATAGAGAGAGGATTATAAAGAGAGTATTGTATTGGATCGTGAAGTTGAAATAAAAATTGAATATAATGCTCCGTGATTCAAACTATGCATTGCAAATCATTTAGTTTTTATTCCGTTTAACTACATATTTGTTTCATTTTTTCATTATTTCACCAATGATAGTTTTCCTATACTTCACAGCTGGAAAAGAAATCAAAAAATGAAGGATGGCTAACATTTATTGCTACGTATGATTGGAAATCACTTTTTCAACTAAAGATTGGGGAAATATTTTACTTTCTTAACTATAGCTTCAATTCTGTAAGAAAAACAGTTCCAGATTCGTATATTACTAAGCAACTAGATTCGATTAAAAAACCATTACACCATTAAAATAGTAATAAAATATTATGATTCGAAATTAAAATATCACTCCACGACACAAAAAATTACACAAAAATAAAATAAGAAATTTCGTAATTTATTCAATAATTATGATGTATTTATTAAAGGAATTAAGGAAGTTCTCTTTTTAAGAAGCAATTCAGAGCAAAAATCACTAAGTTCGGTTAAATCTATATTGCAGTCTATCAACCTTTTAGTTGTTTCGAGAATCAATGAGTTATAAAAACAAGAAAATCAGGCTTCCGTTTGACCTTGATTTTGTCCGAGGGGATGCAAGAGGTATGGGACTGTTTCAAAAAGTATTTGCAAATGAAAAATTCTGAATTGCAAAAGTAGAGCTCATAAAATTGAGAAAGATTGAAACTTTAAGATAAAAAAAAAATTGTAACACATATTATATATTCGTAATGTGAAAATAATTTTTATTGCAAATGTATTAACCTTTTTGAGTATTTTCTTAAAACAATTATTGTTGAAGACCTAGTAAAACTTTTTTTAAAAAAAAAATTATATTTTAAATTGAGAAGCTTTTCACACACAAATCGAAAAAGCCGTTGAAGAATTTTTATGATTTTAAGAATTAAAATAAAATGACTGAAACTTCTTGATCGCGAACAAATGGAGTACATTCTAACATTTATATAAAGCAATAAATTATGTGTATTGAACATAAAATATTTTTACCATGTTATTAAATGTTACAAAATTGTATTGATATAAAGTATTTTTTTTAAACTGAAAAAAAAAGACTGTAGTTATTTATAAAACATAATTTTTATGAATGTAATGCATAAAGGTAATTTGAAAACTCATTTTGGGTAACTTTACCTCACTCACAAGCTGAATCTAATAATCAAATTCAATAATATAATTCAATCATCCATTTGATGAATTAATGTAGTTTTTTTCACCAACCGAAAATCGTTAAAATTTTATAAGACTTTTTGAAAAAAGCAAATTCTTTCCAGTTTAGGATATTAAAAGGATATAAATATTTCTTTTAGCAATCCAAGTAGAAAATGTCCAATATATTTATATAAGGTAACATTATATTACTTTGTTCATCCATGAAGTATTTACTGAACACAAAGCTGAAGTAAAACTTTTAAACTAAAAATCTGCCAAGTACTTATGAAAAACTTTAATAAATATCCGATAGACACACTCTGGAATTCATTTTTCTTCCTTCAGAAAACCTGAAAGTCTCTAGAGAATAAACAGAAAGGTTATGCTAGCCAATATTGGAAAATTCCAGGCAAAATAAAATGAAGGATTACTAAACTATATCGGTTTCATAAAGGATAAATTATTTGTTTCTCTATTGAAGAAAGAATTGTTTTTATCTTGCTTAAAGATATTTAAAAATTGAGATGGAAGAAGTAAGATTTTAGGAAAGAAAGATCCGTTAAAAACTAAGAAAATAAATAGGTAAAACTCACCGAAACCTTGAGGTTAGCAAATATTCTAAGAAATATATTCTAAGAAATAAATATATTCGAAAAATAAACGTTGATAAATGCAATCGAAATTTAAAAATTTGAATTTGTATTATTCGTTCTAAAATTCAACAGAAATAACCAAAAATCTTTGATATCCTATTTTTAAAGAAACATCAAATTCTAAAATTGGACAAGGAAAAAATTAATAAGTTCTCATCAAAGCGTTTATATCATCTATACCAAGCATCTAAACGTCTGCATGATATGAATTTTAGTTTTATTTCTCAAATAAAATTTTAAGCTGCTTATTTACTGCTTAACCACTCAACAGTTTACTTCGAATGTAGCTCGAGCAGCGAGTCTGAAATCATTCAAGAGAAGAAACAGTACAATTAATCCACAAGTGAATTAAACAAAGATTAACATTCAAAATTAGAATTCTTATGTTGTAGTATATTGAAATATTATTAGTACATCAACAAAACGATATTCTTTTGTTCGAAAAGGCTTAAGGTCTTCAATAACTTCATCTTTTTCAGTTTCAAATAGAAATTAAGCAGCCTTCATCACTATGTAACTCAAGTCAAGATTTCAAAAAATTTCAAATGTGATAGAGACAAGTTACTGAGATTTATAGAGCAAATTATGATCTTTAGAATTTCTGTTATATTTGTAACTATGTCCCCAGGAACGATAAAAAAATTTTTTACATTTAACTGTATGAATTAGGACGAGGGGCCTATTTCTTTTTTTCACAGTTCGAAATGAGGACGATGAACAAATTTTGAGCACAGTTCTCCAATTTTCAATGCCATCAAATTATTTTAAAAGATAACTTCTTTGGTGAATAGAACCGATTAAAGACAACATTTCGAATTGGTATTTTTGTTTTATAAACTGAAACTCTTTCCAATTCAATCTTTTAATATCAGATTACAAGTAAACAAATTTTCCAGTTTAATATATACAAAAGAATATCCCAGTTTTGAAAAGCTGCTACTAAACTAAAGGAAGTGCAACCGTTTAGGACAAATAATATTAAAAAGAACACTTTAAATTTTTTTTAAATCATAGATATTCAGCTCAAACCACGCCACCAGAAACTCGAACAATATCCAATTTTACGATACGATAGATAGGTCGCAGAAAAGATGACGACCTTGCCCTTAAACAGTAGGCCCCAAGAAACTATGATTTAACTTCCTGGTATTTTGGATAGGGAGGGGGATACTTAAAAATGAAGTGTTTTTCTGCCACTAATGAGAACATTGACAAAGTGAAAACATGAATGTCTACAGCCGTTCAAATTGTAACACCAAACATGCTGAGAATGGTATGGAGTAAATTCTATTTTCTAAGAGACATCAATCGTGTTACTGACGCTGGTCACATTCAACTTTTATAATTATATAAACTTTAAAGCATTATCTATAATTTAATTTATCTAAAAAGCTATAAATTCTTTAGTTTTGTAAAAGTAGCTCTTCAAAGTTGAGATATTCTTTTTGCAAACAGTCACTTACATGTAAATAAATAACACATCAATCAATAACTCCCGAGACTAACCCAGAGATGGCGCTCGTAGTAAACCAGTAACCAGGTCTTTCTAGAGTACTAACCTTTGCTTGAAACGTGTCAAAATTTTAAGTCGATCGGACCAGAAACAGCTGAGTTATCGAGGTTGGAGTAAAGTCGTTTTGTAGTTTGTTTAAAAAAATGGAAAAAACCGAGTTTCGTGTTCTGATAAAACATTGTTTTTTAATGGGTAAAAACACCGTGCAAGCAAGACAATGGATTGAAAAATGTTACCCGGACTCTTGTCCATCAAAAGCAACGATTTGTCGGTGGTTTGCCGAGTTTAAACGTGGTCGTACCGACACAAATGACGCGGAACGCTCGGGTAGACCTGTGGAAGCCGTTACACCGGAAAATGTGAGGGAAGTGACAAAAATTATAATGAAAGATCGTAAAGTGAAGCTCCGTGAGATTGCTGAGATGACACAGATATCATATGGAAGTGTATATACTGAAAAAGTTTTTTGAAGTGAAGTGAAAAAGGTTTTTTCCAAGTGGGTGCCGCGATTGCTTTCAATGGAACAAAAACAACAACGAGTCGATGATTCAGAAAGCTGTTTATCGCTATTTACTCGCAACAAAAAAAGATTTCTTGCGAAAAAAAAAAAAAAAAAAGGGGGGGGGGAGGAAAGATTTGGAAAATCGTTGGAACGATTGTATCACCCTAAAAGGTGATTAACAAAAGGTGTTATGTTGATGAATAAAAAAAAATTTGCAAAAAAAATGTTGTTTTCAATGTTAGACTCGGGAGTTATTGATCGATGTGTTATATAAGAAAAATATTCCTAGAAAGAATTCCATACGTAGAAATTTCGATATACAGAAACACACATTGAAAAGTTTTTAATATTGTCTCACTAAAAACAATTAAATGTAATTCATATATTTTTAAGGATAAAAAGAAGACTTAAATTATAAAGCTATCCAAGAAGTTTATTTTTAAAAATGTACAAATATGTGTATGTAATTTTAAAAATTGCTAATGCTGTCCTAAAAATTGAATGTTTCTATACTAGAAACGAAATGAGATTTATTAATTATTTTTGAGCAAAGTCGTTTTTAATGTCCTTTTGAAATATAATATTTTCTAATTTTGCACAAACTTGTTTCAAAGTAATGTTCACTTTTATTCAGAGAGACAAGCATTTCTACAGGGATATCTCAATCGCTTTAGAAAAGGTAAATAAGTTTTTTTTTCCTTACTCAATTTATATTATTTCTTATGAACGAAATCCATAGACTCTACTTTTTACCATAATAGGCAAACATAATTTTTTATGCAAAAATGTTGTTCGATATACAGAGATGTTTAATATACAGAAGTTCGAATGTAAACACACATACACACTTTGTAATAGTTGACGTTTTCTTAAAAAAAGGAATTTGCAGTCATTTATTTTTAAGACACTATCGTTTTTTAGATCATGATACTTATTAAGTGATGCTCAAAAAAATTCCCCAATTCAAAAGTAGTATCCGTGACATGACAGCACGCGACATTTTCGCGTCTAACGGTAACGGTAACGGCTAAAATTACGAGGTACCTATTAAAACAAATTTAATATTTGCTCATTTTATGCAGGAGATATCTGCAAAAAGAGAGAGCTGGTACAGCTTTCGTATTTAAGAAATAAGGAAATTCCCCTAAATTTTGGTAACCAAGCACTTTTTTATGTGAGGTTCAGAGTGCTTCTAGTATGCAAAACACGCGCTTCTCCTTAAGATGAAGTTACAATAACTAAAAGGGTAAGTCAAAATAATCAATTTATCATCTTTCTTTTTATTTCAACTTCTTAATACGAAAATTTTTCTTCCACTTTTAAAAATATTCAATACCTCTTTGAAATAACGCGTGTTGTACAACATCGCGAACTCTCTTTTTCTGCCGACTAAACGAAACTTTTCGGAAATTTTTCTGTTTCCATCACTACTATATAGTCTGCACGATTTAAAGCTCTCTCTCCTCTTTTCTCTGGCTGTGTGGGTCACACCAACCTGGGGGCTATTCTTTCGTCATGGCTTGAATTACATTAGATGCTGAAAATACTTCAGAATTATTTAATAAATACCAAAATTATTTACAGTTTGCGACTGATTTATTCACCAAGCTAAGACGAAGGATAACGTTGCTAAAATGTTATTTACCTTTGTGCGTCAGTGCATGTGCCATCTGTTAAATGGCACCCAAACGTGTTTAGTACTGATTCATTGGTTAGTTTCCAACAAAATTTGATTGGTGTCGAGTCGAAATATCACGTCAACGAGACATGGATTGGGTAATTAATCGTAGTACATTATATACCGGAAACCAAGCAACAATCAAAACTATGAGTTGCTTCAGGTGAATCTGCTCTAAAGAAGGCGAAGAGAATCTCATATGCTGGAAAAGTTATGCCGTCGAATTTTCGGGATGGGAAGGGCATCATACTCTTGGATTTCTCAGAAAAAGGTAAAACGATCAATTGAAAATATGTACTACGTTTAATTACCCAAATCCCCTTTTCCATTCCTAACACAGGTACTTTTTGAACAATTTTTGCATATAAATACTAAAATAACAGAGATAAATGTACACCACATATTATTTGAATAAGTGTAATTAGACAAGCATCCACTTTGCAAATCAAGATATAATGTTAATTTTAACTGAAAAATCAAAGGTCAAAGAATCTATAATTTAAAAATTTATCTCAAGAAATATAAAAACAAACAGAAAAGCATTAACGAGTTCTCTATGAATTACGGATTTCTTTAAACACTTTATAGGGTTGTGTTAATTGTAATAAAAGAAAGTCACGTTAAAAGCTAACTATTATCTAATGAGTCTGAATTCAAGAGTTTTGATTATTTATTAAAAAATAAATAATTAAAATTCTTGAATTCAGGCTAACATTCAGGCATGTTAAAAAACATGCACAAGAATCTGCTTACTATACATTAATTTCGAAACCTTAATTATTCCCTTTAAACCAGACCCTTAGCGACAGACCCTTAGTAAAGCCTGCCAGGGAGAAGAGTTAACGTGAATTCTTCTTCCTAGGTCGTCGAATAAAAATTGAATCTCACAAGCATGGACGATAACAATATAAATCTTAGCCATCTCTAATACCTAAGTTTTGAGGATCAATGATTTACTTTAAAAGAATCCTTTTTTTTTTTTTAACTCCTCGTTATTTAAAATATTTTTATTCTAAAAATCAAAAATAATATTGCATTAAAATTATAATAAAATTGGTTTTGAAAAACTTAAGTTCGTTCGACTGGAATGATTTAAAAAGTCGAAAATTTTCCATAAGGTTACGTTCCTCCTACTTCAGGAGTAAATTAATTTTATTTAACCAAGATAGGAAAGAAATATATTCTAAAGGGTAGATTTGTTTATTTCGTTACGAATATGTATAAACAAAGTTATGTAACATTCGAATATTCTGATGTTTTAAGTTCTTGGCTTTTGAAAGCAGCTCAAAAAATAATTATTTCTTTGCTTTCGAATATAAATGAGTAATATTATTTAACTACAGAATATTTTGACATTTTAAATTTTGAGTCTGAAAAGAGATTACAAATATTTAATAAGTTATTGTAAAAAGTGCTACAAAAATCACATATTTTATTTCATGAATGAGAGGTTTAATTACTAGAGTATTCAAATAATAATATAGTTCGCTCAAATATTTTAATTTTTCTTTTATTACGCATTTCTGAACGGAAAAAAATAAACGGAATAAAATATTCCTCATAATATTTAATTTGCCATCGATTACACTTGATTTTCGAATGAAATCCTAATTACTCTGTTCTAAAAACTCATTACCACTCCTTACTAACAATTCCTTATACTTACACCACTCCTTACTCGTTTTCTTTTCTTTTCCCAATCGACTTCTTAGAACAGTCTGTGGCTTAGACAGAAGACACATTGATTGGAAACTGAGGGAATAAAATTTGAACTCGGCCAACTTGTCCATCATCGGATTTCCTCGTGATGACGTGACGTTGACGACTTCATTTGATGCAAACCCACCTTTATACGTTCAAAGTTTCTGAGAATTTTCTATGCAGTAGCCGAACTTCTCCAGAAACTTTGTTTTGTTAGCGAGAGATATAAAAATCTAACCAAAGAACACTTTTAATTTTTTACAATGGGAGATTTCGAGATTTATTTCAAGAAGGAGATTTCACTTAGCTTGTTTTGAATTACTAGTTAAATGACAGACAGAAAGAAAAAAACAGTGTAAAATGTTCTTTCTCCAAGGTCGAATTAGGCGTTATTGGTTAGTGATTGTACTTTTTTCTGTTTCACAGTAACTGAGAAAAATTTCCAAACAAAACCGATGTACCTGTAAATTACCAGAAGTTCTCAAGATCTCGAATATTAAAAATTAATTCATAATAATAAGACGTTTCATTTGATTCTAATACGCTGTTTCAAAAATTTAAGAAAATTAATTGTATTCTGAACGTAATTATGCAAATGAAATTGAACATTTTTATAATTTATAAATAATACTTACGCACATGAATAATTTTTCACAATGAAAACATATATAAAATATATAATTAAATGCATGATCTAACTGTCGACATGTCTTAAGAAACAAGTATGCATAAAACATAACTGATCACTAACTGCACTATTTGAATATAGTATTTTTTCCTTTTTATATTTTCGTGTTTAAAGTATCCCAATTATTTTTTTGAAAATTTTCTTAATGTACATTTTTTGTACATTAGGCGGATTATCATATCGTACTTCTATATGTATATATTTGATCATTAAGTTTAATCTTTCTTCGTAGTGAAAGATGTCAAGGGAATTTCCGAAATCAGCAACATTTATTATTTCTGTCTAAATGAAAAGAAAAAAAAAATACTGCGATGAGTTTTATAGATAAGCGTATAATTTACAGAATTATCAGTAACAATTTGAGGCTCGAAATTCGCAATTTACTTGTAATCCTGTAACGCCTTCTCCCCTTTCTCATTCCCTAATTCTCTAAATATTGTTAAGGTTAAATAGATAGTCAATAAGAGCACAATTCCAATTAAAGATACGTCAGAAAAATATTGTTTATTAACTTTGATCATAGTTCATGCAAGATCACTCTTCATCAAGCAACTTTCAACGCGCCTGAATCCCAGCTTAGAATTAGACAGTAAAGTTCTAGCTTACCAACTCACTCGCTTCGACAAAGTCACTTTTTGAATATTATGGATTCTATTTCTATTACTATTTACTTTAACCAGGAGTCTCTTTTAACCTATTTTAACAGCAAAAAATAAACAGCAGTCATTCACCTCTATTTCAAACTTAAAAACATCTTCCTGCTCCTCACTGTCATTTGTACCATATTCTTTTCAATTTTGTATCGCTTGTATATCACTATTTAAGAGATTCACTACACTTCTTATCTTCATTGAATTTGAGTAATCTCATTATATTTTATTGAAAAGGAGTTGGAATGAATCAATCAACAGCACAGCAACATGTGGAGATTCGCAAAATAACAAAAAACAGAATCAATTAAACTGGGCTAGACGGTAATTTTGAGATACTGTCAAGTGACGAGGACGACACCTGAGCTAGCACCTCATTCTCTAAGTTTCCCCTCCATGCCAATGAGAGGACATGGAGCTTTGACATATTTAACGTGCATCAGCTCCACTACACGACGACTCTTTCATCAGGCCTCGACACACTCGACAGCATTGATTATGAGCTTGCGATCATGACCACTCGGCTACTGCTGTCGCTTCGAGTATTGCACACATAAATAATACTCTATAAAATATAAATTCCTCATTAGCATGGACATTCTCACAGAAATAAAAATAAAAAATTGCGATATATATGCGAAACGGTTTTGGTGGATGCCGTTACTATCTTTTACTTAATCATTTCGCTCTTAGCGCAGAAATTAAGTCACTCTTGTTTATTTCTTGTATTTATTTGTTGATCCGCTCTTGTAAGTTTCTAATATTATTTTAAATAATGTTCATTCTTGTTATGTATAAACGTTTAGGTTTTTCTGGAATTGCTTGTTCATTATTTTAAAAATGATTTTTTTAGAGTTTGTTGTTCTCTGTTTTGTTGGTTTTGTAACCAATTTTTTTCAAATATAATGTCGATGAGGACAGTTTGGCCATTGATTCTGGAATAACCCATAACCCAGCATTATACAGTCTCAAGCCTGTTACAACATTAATTATATTCCATTCTTTTGCCTTTTTTCGGTATTTCTATTGGAAATTTTTTCAATTTCTTTATCTCTTCTACTGAAAATTTTAGTATTTGTCACATATATTATTTTTTTGTTTTATTCACTTTTTTTTTGAAAATTATATATATATATATATATATATACTACATGTATATATAACAAGAAATAGGTAGATTCGTTTTTAATTTTCAAGACGTTAAAGATATGCAAATTGCCTAAATTGTAATTGCCTAAATTGCAAGGAATATAAAGATTTTTTTTAATAATGAGCAGCATTATGTCATTTCAGGAGATTTAAGCATTGTAAAAGATAAAGTCATGAGATATTCAAAAAATAAAGATACAGATTTCAGGATCATGAACTCTCATAGTAACCATTTCCTTAAGAGAAATATTTAAGATGCGATTTATACATTCATCAATTACCTTGCTACTAGATATAATTTTTCTCTAGAAGCCTTTCATGAGTACAAGTACTACATTAATAACGATATTAATAATGTAAACTTTATATATATAAGATTAAATGTAGCATAAAAATACTTGTCCGTGAATTAAAAAATATCATACAGAATTACCAAAAAGATTTTATAATGTGTTATGTTGACAAAGTTCCAGTAATTTATGCAATTATTTGTAAATACATCAATAACTTAAGGGAACGTAGTCCTCAAAAAATCACCAAAGTATCGAAAAAAAATTTTATTACCTGATTTTAATTTCATGAACTTTTCTGAACATATATATGTACATTATGTCACAGTTCCAGCTACATTTTTAAAGAGCTATTTAAATTTCTTTAGTAGTATTCCAAATAACTTAAGTGACCTTCAAAACTTTTAACGGCTTTTACATGGCTTTTTATTTTTCATAACGACCCCATGCATAAAATGCTAAAGTGTTTTTTTTTTTTTTTTTTTTTTTTTTTTTTTGTAATCAATGAAAAGTTTTGAAATTTTTTTTCTACTTGTTTTGCTTAAAATGTTTGATAATTCTGTGCGCAGAATAAGGATTTCTATAAATTGATATTTTTTAATAAACATTCACAAAAATCGATATAGCTGTTTTCTTACTGTTTTTTTCCTCCCTAAGTATCTGACAGAAAACAAATGTTAAGCTATCAATAACACAAGTACAACCAAACCCATGCACATAATTGCCGGAAACATTTCTAAGAAATTAAGCAAAAAAAAAAAAAAATTAAAAATACTAAGATTTGTAGCAGTAGTAGAAAGATTGAAATATTTTTTTAAAATTTTTTTTAAATAATTATTTATATGAAATGATATTTTCATTGTGAAATATGTAATCTACTTGCAAGTGTGTTCAGATAGGGTGAATTAAAACTTTTTCTTATAAATATCTAATTAAAATATGTTGCACGCAGGGTACTGTGTCCTTTTAATTATTAATCAACATCTGGAATGGAACAATACTTAATTAGAAAATAATTATAGTGAATAAGAAATTAATAATAGAATTACGGCTCTTTATAATAAAAGAATTAGGGCTGTAAATTAAATTAAATTAAACATCCGCAAATCTATATAACTCCAAAATTTCATACAAACCCCATTAAAGTTAGAACAGTAATTAATACTTAAAGTATTTACATTACAAAAGCAGGTAAAATATTTAAAAATATTATAAGGTACGGTTAATAAATTTAATAAAACTACAATCATTGAAAATAGTTTAGATATAATTAAGAACATAAAAGATAGAGACTTATATGTTTGTTACACAGTTATGATTTTGAAGGACCTCTTTAATTCTATAGACATAGACGATCTAGCAAAAGTTCTTAAGGCTATTTAAAAGAATTCCAACATTAGTAATTTAATTTCTTATGAAAATTAAATTCGTTTTTAATGTAGTACTTAGAGGAAACTATATGAAATATAACAATAAAAATACAAGCAAGTTAAATGTATTCCTGCAAATAGCAGTTTGGAAATATTTATTTATCTAATTTGAACAAAATGATACAAATAAAAATAATTTTATTATTTTTAGATATACAGATATTCTACTTGCATTGAATTATAATAAGCATTATGAAGATAAACCTAATTTATATTTTACCCACCTTTATTAAATTTCATTCAAATTAATAATAATTAATATGAAATAGAAGATTTAGAATTGCAATTGAAAATTATAGATAGTAAAATTATTACAAGTTCTATATTAAGAATAATTATAAGAAATTTTTCCACGAGTTGTATAAAGGAAAATTGTCCTATTAATTTTTAAATGCATATTTAAAAATCATTTATATGAGTTTGAAAAATATATATTTTTTGTTTTATGTTAATTATAAAAATGTTTTCATTCAATTCTTAGCCGATACATGACGACTTTATCATCAGATTATATATTCGTGTGCTGAGAATTTCTGTTTAAAAGGAAAAAAATTAATTCTTTAGAACATTCAGTTAGACCCTAAATTTTTTAGAACATATGTATTTTATAATTATGATTTCCTGATATTAAAGATTTCTTCTGCATAGTAAAAATTTGTACATTACAGTTTTTTATCCTTATATCATGAAATAAATTAATCAATAGAGTACGTTGATGGTTGATTTTATGTAAACAAGAGCCCACACATTTGGGATTTGTAGATTATGTAGATCACATAGAATTGAGGTATAAGTAAGAGTTTCATAATTCTCTCTCCACAAGATTCATAATTTTATTTTTGAAAAGTGCATAAATATGTATATTTTATTTTAGTGGACTATTTTAATTTGACTAAAATGAATTTTGATTCCTTTACTTTGTTCTTTCTTTTATTTCTTTGGTTCCATTACTTTTTCTAATAAGGATTTTTGCTTGTATTATTATTATTATTTTCACTTTATTATAATGCTCAGTAGAAAAGATTGGATCCATAGTACTAGTACAACCCCTCATTCTCAGTACCAACCCTGAGACAGTATTTTAAATTACTTTATCTCCATTTTTGATTTTATTATTTTATTTTTCTATTTTCTTGATTTCTGCCTTGTTGGATCTGGGGATGTTTTTATTTTTTGTGATAAATATAATAATTGAATAATTTTAAGTTACTAGTTTTAGTTTTATATTTTAAATATAGTTAAAGTTTATATATATTGCTATCTTGTTGAGTAATTTATTATTAGATTATATCCATGTTTATAATGTATTCTTGTACATTATCAGTTTTACATACATTCAGTAATTTAAACACGCGAATTTCTTTTTTGACATTTTGTCTTCTTCAATTTTCATCTTAATTCTTTATTTTAACTTTATTGTCTTGTTTTTATTGAATTATGATATGTAAATTTCAATAACTTTATTTATTAACTTGGTGATATTAGAATTTTTTTACTAGTTTCAATTATACATTTTAAAGGGAATGAGTGGAGGAGAGAGCGAGTGAGTGAGTGGATGAGTAAGTGGGTGAGTGGGTAAGTGAGTGAATGAGTGCATGTACATATGAACGAGTGAGGGAGTGGATAATTGAATGAACGAAGAAATAAATGAATAAATAAATAAATCGAATATCCATTCCCGTTGTCAAATTATCATTTGCTTTAATTTTGATAAATTGAATAACTTAATTATTATTAAAGTATTTTAGCACTTTTGGTAGCTAAATCTGTTTTATGCAAAACTTTGTATGGAACAATTTATTATACTTGTATTAATTATATTTTTATCCTTTTAGTTTTATCTTATTATGGTACGAATACTTATTTTTGAGAGAATACCATACATCTTTTCAAGCGTATTTTAATCTCGCCTGTAACTACTCTACAACTATTTTTTTTCTCTCTCGTCATCTGAAGAAGTATCATATCTTCCTTTTTATTTCCTTTTCTTTTTTACTTTTTTCCCTTTAAACTCAAATTACAACTTCAAAGACTTAAAAAAAATTTCATCCGTCAGTCATCTACTGAAGGTCACTTCGATATTATTTCAACTTTTTTCAAGGACAGCTTTTTTTTTTTTTTTTTTTTTTTGTATAAATGAAAATATAGCTACTATTTTATTTTGGTATTCACGAAATATATAACTTGAATTTCAATACCGAAAAGGAAATTTGTTTTTTGTTTTACAATCAAAGGAAAAAAAAAACTTATTTGGAAAACTCGGTATTCTAAAAGTGACCAAAACAAACACATCTATTTTTTTTATTTTTTTATTTTCACTAATTAGTATTCTATACACTATTATGTTTGGATTGTTGTACTATTGAATATATGAGAATTAAATGTTGGAAAAAGTAGAATAGGAAAAATGTAAACAAGCACATTTTTAAAAAAATGTAAACAAGAACTTGACTACATCCCCTTTTTCGAGATTTAGATGCCATTTTCTCATAAAAAATTTCCACAAAATTAATTTTATTTTGTTTTAATTATAACTGTACGCTTACAGTTCTTTTTAGAAACCAAAGGTTTCATTACTAGTGATTTGTTAATACCTCGTGTTTTGTTTGTAGTGAATTTATCGAGCCAATTTTAATTATGTTTATCTTAAGAATTTTTATAATTTTTTTTTTTTTTTTTTTTTTTTTTTTTTTTTTTTTTTTTTTTTTTTTTTTTTGTATTCATCATACATTTTTACGAAAATATAACATTTTTATATTATATGAAGCAGATAATTATAAAAAAATTGTTTTATTTTTCTATTATTACATATATACCAAGAAGGAGTTTCCCGATTGTAATGAAATTTCGTGTGCAAAGACATTTGGACCGAACATGCAAATGATTAAAATTTGGTGTCCAGTGAATGAATAGCGGGAGCTACAGCGCATCGGAACTGCGCACTCAGCTGGTATATATAAGAAGCGATTCTCAATCTCATGGTCAAATTTTCTGTTGAATTGCCATTTAGGATACCATTCAAGGACTGAAAAAAATGCCTCGTCGCAGGATTTGAGCACATTACGAGTAACTGGTAGAGTTTGAAAGAGGTACGTATCATTGGATTGAAAGAGGTACGTATCATTGGATTGAAAGAGGCAGGTTGGACAAATCCGAGAATCGCTCGTCATATGAATCTAAGCGATGCTACGATTAGAAGACACTGGGAAAAAGGGATGGACCATGGCAGATTTCAGCGTCATGATGGTAGCGGTCGACCTAGGGCCACAGCAGATCAGGAGGACAGAGTGATTGTCAGATCAGCTGTCACAGCGCCTGATTCATCGTTATCAACCATCAGACGTGCGACCCTTACTCTACTGCCCACCATGACCATTCACAGACGGCTGATAGAGCGAAATCTACGCTTGTACCGACTGCTACGCCACCTGCCTCTCACTCTCGCCTGTACACTGTCGAGCCAGGTTGCAGTGATGTTTGGCTCGATCAGGTTGGAATGATGCTGACTGGGATTTTATAATGTTTAGCGACGAATCCCGCTTCCAACTGTGTCCTGACCATCATCGAAGACGTGTCTGGAGACTCACAGGGCAGCGTGCCGATCTTGCTTTCACTATTGCACGCCACACAAGTCCTCAACCAGGAGTTATGATCTGGGGTGCCATATCCCTTGATAGCTGGGTCCCTTTAGTCGTCGTTAGAGGCACTTATAGTACAAAGCTACGTCGACGACATCCTGAGACCTATTTTGCTACCGTTCCTTTTGCAGTACTCTGGCCTTATTTTTCAGCAAGATAATGCCAGACCACATACAGCACGTGTAGCTATGAATTGTTTTACAGCTTGTCAAACACTTCCTCGGCCAGCCAGATCTCTTTCCAATCGAACATCTCTGGGATATGATAGGAAGGCGTTTGCATCTACCAGGGAATGTTAATGGCCTAGCCTGACAACTGGAGCAAATTTAGAAAGAAATACCACAGAAGACCATCAGGGAGCCTTATCACTCCATGCCACGTCGTGTTGCAGCTTGCATCCAGGTTCGAGGTGGGCCAACACCTTATTGAGCTCATTATTTTGTAACTATGTGACTCTGAAATAAATCATTCAATTTTTTAGAAATTTTCATTATTTTGTATTGTGTACATAATTTTCCTATCCGCTAATTTTTGTCTCCATCGGATAACTCCTTCTTGTTCTTGGCACAGCATTTTTTTTTTTTTTTTTTTTTTTTTTTTTTTT
>BMAW01126235.1:318226-391449 GCA_019974015.1 Nephila pilipes
TTTTTTTTTTTTTTTTTTTTTTTTTTTTTTTTGTTTGTTATAGAGTGTATTTTAAACATTTTCTTTGTTTAATCAGGGATAATTAATATCATCAAAAATACCCTAAATTATTTGAAAATATAACTACTACTAAGAAAACATATAGAAAATGTTTTAAAAGGCATTTTAAGTTAATTGAATCTCAATAAAATTATTATGCAGAGGTATATAAACTTTAAAACGATTTTTCTAAGTTTGTGTTTTTTCAATACATCATTGCATTTAAAACGCTACTCCTTCTACACATATTTTCCAATCACTGCCATTTTTGTGTGTGTTACATAAAATACATGTGATAAAATTAGGGATTCATTTAACAGTAAAATTATTGCATTTTCTTTTTAAATCAAATATATGTGTTTTCGGAATGTTTGCTTAATTTTAGCATGCATATCAGGATTTTACTTTCCCCCCCCCCTGCAAAAATAGGTACGCTATTGCAAAATATACCCTTTAAGAGGTTTAAAACGATATTGAGAATATTAAGAAAAAAATTTCATTTTTAAATATTAATGAATACCATAGGAATACAATTTTTAAATTTTCCAAAATTTGCAAAAGTATTTTAACAATATATCCAAATTTTCACCTGAAATATTATTCTTGAATATAAACACTATATGACATGCTGAAACATAATTTTTAATTGCGTACTTTGTGAAAATCGTTCAAAGGGTACCCAATCTCTTTGAAGACTGTTACCGTTTAATGTCAAAAAAAGTGATCGAAACTCTGAACACATTTCCAGGCAGAAAATTGTTCCAACTCTCATATAAACTTGCGACGTTGTAACACATACTTCCATTTATGATGCAGTATTCGTAAAATTTAGGAACATTCCAAAAATAAGTCATTTTTCACGTGAATACGTACCGCTTAAATGTCATTCAGCATAATAGTACCAGAGACCGAAACATGAAACACGAAAAAGGGATTGATTCGGATGGAAAGGGAGTCATATTATAAAATACGCTGTTCTCCAAAAGGATAACGAAGCCAGAATGTAAAATTAATGTCCGAGCGCTTTTATATCTGAAAAAGGCTTCCATTTTCGATCCCTATAGTTTAACATTACGTGAAGACAGCTTTAAATGTTTATTGTATACTTACTTGCACATTTAGGTTTAAATATAAAGCATTAAATTATTGAACAGGTTTAGTTCTTCGAAAGGTTAGTTATTTGCAAGGATGCATAATAACTTATTAAATTTAGACAAAATGTTTTAAATTATATATTTTTATTTGATACTAATTTGTAATATACTTTTATCTTTATTAAATTTTATTGTTCTTATTATGCTTAAGAGAACTAAAAAACCAGTTTGTTATTCTAAAAAAGAAGAAAAAAAATTCTAAAAAAGAAAGTCAAGCCATTTTCGTGGTTAAGTTGTTCTTTTTCATGCTTCCTGAGATAAAATTGTTACTTTCTATGCAAAAGCAATGAAACATTTGTGAAGTATTGCAATAAATTTAAATGTTTTCGCCGTGAATTGATAAATATTTCAGTCAACAACAAAAAATTATTAAACATAAATTTTTCAAAAAGAGTGTTCCAATTTCGTATCCTATTCTTTTAACATTACGCGAGAATAGCCTTAAATGGGTTGCATATTGAAGATAAAATGGAAAATTTACGTTCGGAAACTGTTCTCGCAGAATCTCGAAAATACATCTTTCAACAGAAGTGAAAGAAGTGGATGATATAAGTCAGGGAACGGGAAAACTTTTTTTTCTTTTCGAAAGGACCATAAATAACATTCTTAGGCTCGAAAGACCAGGTAAGCAAACTCGAAGATATTTACAGGGGTAATTCCACCCCCAGAGTAACAACTACAACAAAGTTTTAATTTTTTTTTATTCGCAAGTGATAGAGAATTTTACACATAATATTTATATACACCCGCAGAAACTTACAAACAAGCCGAATAAAATATTTTCATTCATTAATAAACGTTTTCTATGATTGATTAAATATTATAGTAATTAATGTAATTACAGGGTTATTCAAAAGGATTAATTCGATTTCAAAATTCCATATTTTCAAAACTAAACGGCACAGAATGATAAGTAATGCATGTTGTCTGGTTGGTTTTATTAACGTCGCACGAGAAGCAATTAGCGATGGACCTCGTAATTTTGAACCTCAGTCAAGCGAGAGGACGACACCTGAGCTGACATCCTCCCCCTCTCCTAACTTCCACACCACTCCAAATACAAGAATGCAAAGGAAAGCTGAGGAAGTTTTATACTGTGAACAATAGGGGATCCTCGCAAGCTCTTCGTTGAGCTATTTCACGAAAGTTAATTTAGAAGCTTTCATCAAACTATTACCTCGCAGTTGGCTCGGTCGAAGTAGACCAATTGACTTTTAATGTTACATAATCAATTATCACAGATACTTTACAATGTGTTTGGCAGGAATTTACATATAGAAGTGACATTATGCGTGTAACTAAAGGAAGTTATACCGGACATTCGTAAAAAAAAAAAAAAATAAATAAAAACTTTGACTAAAAAAAACTAATTTCCCTTGTATAACTTATCATTCTGCGTCATTTATTTTTGAAGTATAGAATTTTAAAATTGGAAGAATCATTTTAAATAACGCTGTACTTTTTGCGATAATATTTCATCCTACATTGGAATTTGAAATTGATACATTCTATTAATATTTTAATTTAATTGTTTGCAAATTGTCATAAATTAATGATGTGCATCGCGATTTTACGTATTTCGTTTTTGAAAAAGTCCTTTCAAATTGGTAAGCACTCCCAAATTTATATATAAATCCCCGAACATATGATTTTAATGAGTCTCATTATTTTCCGAAAGAGATTTATAAAATTAGATAAGATTCATTTTTTAAACATGATTTTTAGCATATCATCATTTTGCAAATCAATAATTTCCGACTGGTTTGCTCGTGGTAGCCTAGTAATCATGGACACAAACTCGAGGCCAGCGAGTCGTGGAATCGATTTCTGATACCTGCTGTGTAAAGGGACTGATGCACATAAAATTTGTCGAAGTTCCAAGTCCTCCTATTGGCGCGATGTAAAAGTTTGGGGAAGGAGGTGCCAGCTCAGGTGTCATCCTCGCTTCTTGACCGGGGTTCTGAATCCCGAGGTCCATCTCCAATAGCCCTCCTGTGGCTTCTAAATGCGATATTAACAAACAATCAACAACACTTCCGGCTGAAGATCCAACTGTAGTTTCTCAATTGTGTAGCCAAATAGATAATCAAATTATGAAAATGTCTTCTGCATTTGCATCAAGATCCGAAAACTGTGCTGTAACTGTTATTTTCCTTGATCTAGTAGAAAGAAAAAATCCCTTCTTTTATTTTAAATGAAATTAATAGAACTTTTTTTTTAAAAAAAAAAAAAATTATAATATATATTCATTTAAAAAAAAAAAGTCAAATAAAATTTCCTTTTCAAAATCTTGCATTAACCAGTTGTACTTGGTTCAGCATAATACTTAAGAATACTTACAATATCGAAAAGAAATTTCGTTTTTCTGATTGACGTTGCTAATTTTCACATCATATATGACCAGTTAGATAATTAGTATATTCTTATGAATTCAACAACAACAAAATAAATAAATAAATAAGTAAATAAAAATAAATAAATTTGACTCTTTGCTTTTCTGCTAAATTTTCATCCTAATTTAAGATTAATTTCCACCTTTACGATTGATAATAAATGCATAATTATTGTTTTCGTATTCAGTATTTTACTCATGATTGCGTTTGGTACAGTTTGGTAAACCACGGCTTGCGGTTAATATTGTTTTTACGTGAATGTGAATGCTTTCAAATTCGCATCTTTCTACGTATTTCATAATCCGTAACCTTTCTACGTTTAAAATAAAATATCTTAGAAAAATTGATTTCACTGCGCTTTTAGTTTAAGAGGAAATGCATATTTTACTAACTTTCCAGTTTCTCCGAATTAAAATACTTCACAGAAATATTTTGAAAATTGTTAAAAAAATTTAGTAATTAATACTCTTTACATTCTAATAAATTATTTCTAACAAAACAGTCTTTTGTCTTTGACATCCTGCTATTTAAAATTTAAATTTAGATAATTGTTCTATAGTTTAAGAAATATAAACTTATATAAAAATATATTATTGTCGTCATACAATTTTAGAACATTATGATTGAACTAAGAAAATTAATAAATAATCCGAACTTAATCATTATAAAATTCGGATCTCGTTCATATGAATCATGAAAAATCAAAAGTTGACCTCAAAATATGGATTTATAGAGCAACGGTACAGAATCTCTCCCGTATGAAAGGGGGGAAATAGTTTAACCAATTGTGTGTAAATGTTATTACACATATTATTTTCTGCGTACATATTTCGCTGCATTACAATTCGGATAATTTCAGTGTCTGTCAGCATGCAAACTGATATTCAATCCTATAGAATAAATATTTTAGCCACGATTTTCGATTTTTCGAACAGACTGAAATTTATGCCACGTTACACAAGAAAAGATAAGGACAAAAAAAAAAAAAAAAAAAAAAAAAAGACATAAGCCAAAATGATATACTCAAAATCCTCTTGATTATAAAATTGTATATTACATATATCAGATTCAAGAAAGAAAATTCTATTGAGATGAGAATTTTTTTTAAAATAAAATTTATTTATAAATTAAATAGAAGTGCGCTGAATAATATTAAAAAATTATGACAAGAAACCAACTCTATAATAAAACTTTGAAACATAATTATAAGTATGAAAACATTTTACAAATCAAATATACGAGAACATATAGTAAAGTTTTGATTATTACTAAAAGAAATAATCGAGATAACTGGATAAAATTTACTCTTATTAAATTATTAAATTACACATGATGTTGCAAATGAAAGCTATTCATGTTGATTTGTTTGGTTTCAGGAAGCAGAAAGTTGAAGTAACTAGTCCGCAGAATCTTAAGGTTTTTAATATTATCATGCGGTATCGTGAAGTTTTAATTATCATAAGAAGTAAACGCGATAGAAACTTAATTTTTACGTATTATTCTCAAAACCTTTATGCATATTCACCATCTTGAGTTATACATTTTTACCAACGTTTCTTCCTTTCGAAGACCATCATTTTAGAACTCAGTGTATTGAACTCTGTTTATTTTGTACTCCCGGTGAATTCAAACTACGACTTCCTATAACCAAATAAATAAACGAAAACAGCTGTAATATACAACTTTACAAACATAAGAGCGAATTAATATGCAGAATAATTTTTATACAGATATTTAGGTTATTTTCTATTAATAATTAAAACTTTACGAGATCCCTGTCATTTAGTTGCGTAGATCGTATAATATAACTCAGAAAATATAGACCACTATATTCTCAGTTCAAATAAGTGATTACCAGAGATTGTGAAGTTTTGTAGTAGAATACCGAAAATCTAAAAACATTGAAAGATCGGAAAATGAAAATAAAAATAATTAATAAAGAATACATTTTATATTAATTTTAATTACTTTTTACTCTCAAAAACGATTCTGTGTTCCTGTTATTTTCTTGCGATTTATGATTTAATTATACTTGGAAATAACATCGGTAAAAAACGAGTTTTTTAAACATGGGTTTTCTTTCAAACTTCCCACTTCGAGGAACATAATTTTTTTTGTACCTTTTAAGATACATTCGCCTGTTAGTAACATTCATTTTCAGTAACATTCGCAATCTTGAAGATTCGGAACTATGTTACGAATATGAGTTGATACTTACCTTCTCTAGTGAAGGAAAAGATGGATTCACAGAGATGTCACCAGTTGACAAAAGAGAGTTTAAGCAACGATCCCTTCACCCTGGCGACATATTTGGCGATCTGGTGAACAGTTTGGCATAAAATTTTATTATTTAAATAATTAGTTCAGTCAATTAATTTTTGTTGACTGTAATTGAATTATCGTATTGTAATCCGAAGCAATGGTGTAAAAAAAATTTAACAGCAATTGAGCGCTTAAAAATGTGAGAAAATAGCTCTTAAAGTTTTGACCCAGAAGAAAATCCATTACAAAATTTTACAAGAGGCAAATCCAATAATATGTTGATATTTATTGTTGGTTTACTGTAAAATAACATTTGTTATAAATTGTTATGTATATTAATAATATGTATAAAAATATTTTATTAATTTTTTAATAAATAAAAATAATAATATGTCAGAAAATATATTAATTATTAATATCCGAGAATTCATATTTATAATATATTAATAAATATAATATAAATATGTATGTTCGAATATTTTTATATATACATTTCAGCGACCTTATAAAACGAACCCATTAGATTTATTCGTACATTTCTGAATTTAAAAAGTTTCATTCAATGATTGTATAATTTTATCAAAAAACAAAAAACAAAAAAAAAAAAAACTATTCATTTAAAATTACTGAAAAAGATCACAAATTTCTTTGTTTGATTTCAGAAATTTTGAATTCACTGTTTTAATTTTGAGAAATTATAAATAATAAGGCTACTTAAAGAATTTATTCTCAGCTTTTAATTATTAGTATAAAATTTTTTACAAGCAATAGATGGCAGCACGAAACATAAATTGAATTCTCTGTTTCATGCTTGTTTCATCTTCTTTTTTCAGTCGCTTAAAAATTCCGATAAATGTTATTAATTATAAAACTTATAAGCTAAGAATTAACTCAACAGGGTTAACTCACGCATTATTTAAATAAACTTATTCGCACTTTCATAATTAAATCATGCGTTTGTAAAGATCTACTTTTTAACTGTAGTTGTACCTTATGTTTGTTTGTTTACCTTTCTACGGAGAGCGGCAAATTTCAGGCACTTCGAAATTTGTCCCCAGTAATCATTCAGAATATATTTCTATCAAGGTTTTTATTTGATTTTAATGTAGAATTTTAGCTAGAACAATATCCATTATCTCTTACGAGATCAAGATATTTTATTTTCTCTCTCTAATTTTATATATTTTGTATGTTTTTCAGTTCATATTTGTGTACCAAAAATAACTGAAGAATGGCGGATGAACCACCTTTTGCAGTATTGGATACAACGTAAGTACATTTCAATGTAAATAATATGTATTAAAATGTCTTTAGAATTAATTAGGTTGAAATGTAGTTTTTAAGTTTACGCAAATTCATGTATATATTTGTATGTGAGTGTTTTGTAATTTTATTATATGCCTGTTTTATTTAAATATTGTTGATAGAGAAAAGAGAATTTAGGAAACTGATATTGGTAGAGCTCAATATAAAGATTTTTTGCTTATTAAGTTTTTTTGTGAAATTGGTGCCAAATTCTGGCCTTTTCTCCTCTGGAAAGTTATAATAGTCTTTCTAAGTAAATGTGTTTTCAATTTTGTATTTTCTTACTGTTGAAAATCGTTGATAAAAAATGCTAAGGGGTTAAAAAAAATAAATTCTGGAAATGTTATAACTCAAAACCTTACATTAAAATTTAACATAATTGTTTGATTGTTATTTATACTGTGTTAGAAGATTTGAACTTGACATATTAATGGAATATAATAGTAGTAGTAGTATTTATCATTTTGCTATATGTATGGAAATAATTTGAATACAATAAAAATACCAATTCAGATTCTTAATAGGAGTAATCTTCGACAAATTTCTTGTATCTTTTATTTTTTATGTAAATAACTTTTGAATATGCTCGAGTTTTTGGACATTTTAATTGAGGTGACAGGTTTTGAAAGCAACAATTCATGTAGTTTTATCAAATGTAGGTTTTTTCACCTATTCCCTCGTAAAGTTGGTTCAAAATGTTGTGGGATACCTTAAGTAAATGTATGTTGATGCAAGTTTCAACAGTTAAATAATTACTGTTTTACTTTCTTTAATTAAAATTGCTGGTTTTTTCCCAAAAAAATTATTCATAATTTTTAATTAATTTATCTAGTTAAAGTTCTTTTCCATGTTATTGTGGCCATGGTTGCGTAGTGGTCATGGGCCGGTTTTCGTCCAGTCAGGATTTGAGCCTTGATGCTACTAGTCAGGATTTGCTTGATGCCTTGTTGGTGAAGAAAATACATGTAAAATCTGTTAAGGCTCCGAAAACCTCTTTTTGATAAAATGTGGAAGTTATGAGAGGGAGCTGCCAGCTTAATCCTTGTCACTTAACCGAGGTTCAAAATTACATGTTCCATTACCAATAGCTTTCGTTTTACTTCCTGTGCAACATTAATGAAACCAAACCTTGTTTTTGTATAAGTTTTTAAATATTAATATTAAAAGATCACACATTTATTTTAAAATCTATTATAATAAAATAAAAGAATAAATAACTTTTAAAAATGAATTATTAAATTAATGCTATTAATATTTTTGATTTACAGTATGGGTTCTATTGAAATTGAATTGTACTGGAAGCATGCACTAAAGACCTGCAAGAATTTTGCTGAATTGGCTAAGTTGGGTTATTATAATAATGTTATTTTTCACAGAATTATACCTGATTTCATGATTCAAGGTGGAGATCCTACTGGAACTGGTATGTGATATAACATTGCATTCTTTAAAATCTAATTTTCAATATGTGACATACATTTTAACACTTTCAAATTTATCTAATTAAAGTTAAATCTCTAAATTCTACATGAATAGAGATACCCAAGAGGTAATCAAAACTCATAATTTGATCATACAATTTAACATTTTTATAATTTTGGTAACCCTAATCAATAACAAATATAATAGCTGTAAGATTTTCACTCAAGAAAGAAAAAAAAAAATTTAAAATATATGCTTTTCCAACCTGGTTGCAAAAACTTAAGAAACCCAAATAATAATTGCAAATTTTTTTAAAATTATTGTATTATCAGGGATTTGTATACTATTACTTATTGCAATTATGTAAAAAGTTACAGTAATAATATGACTTTCTGTGCAAAAACCAGTTAACTTTAAAGCAGAAATTTTATTCTGATTTTTATTTTTGAAAACTATGACGTATGAATTCCTTGTAAAAATGTTAAAATTATAATACATTTATTTGTATGAAGTTTTCTGTAATTTAAAAGTCAAGGATTATTTTAGTGCATTATTCTCCGAGTCATTTACAGTTGTACCAAATTAAAAAAAAACTTAATTTGAATTTAATCCTTACTCAAAACTGATTGTATGGTGTGTGTGTGTTTTGAGTGAATATACTTTTGCTTCTAATTGATAAATTTGTTGTTCAGTAGTTCTCTTTCATGCTGTTTGTCAACAGAACCTTATGAGTTATGCCACTTTTAAATGACCTTTTGAATTTAAAAGGAGCAATTCAGACTTGTTCATTATTGAATAGTTCCTTTTATACATAATAATAAATTTTTGGCCTTTTTTTTTTTTTAATCCTTTGATTTATTTTGAAATATGTAATAGGTATAAAGTCTTGGAATTGTAAAATGGAAACCCTTTGCATGTTATGGTATTTTATGATGTTTGAATATTAAAAAATATAAACACTGGGTCATAAAATATTATAAAATCGTTTCCAATTTGTCATATTTGCTTTTCATTTTTAGGGGGGGGGGGAGTTTTATTTAAAGCTAAATACATTTACATCAATTTCCCTTTAAATATTAATCTAATTTTCATAGATTTACTACATTAATACTTGATGAGTGACTTAAGACTATATTTAATTTGTAAATGTTATTTTCTATCAGATTTCTGTAGTATGTTATAAATGTTGTAATTAATGAGTATCATTTTAAAGCTGATGTTTTTTTTTTTTTCCTTCTTTTCTTTCTTCCCTCAGTTAAAAGGAATTGAAAATATTTCTTGTATTCTATTAATAACTAACAAATTTACCAAATCAGTATTTTGTACCAAATTATTATGAAGGAAATATGAGATGCTTACATGTATGACCAGAAAATTATAAGTTTTTTTTTAGTATTATTATTATTTTAAATAGATTATGTGTAAAATTAAAATAAAATTTGGTGGTATAAAATACAATATTAATTATTTCTCTCACTCTCTCTAATAAAATTTTCATCTTTTAAAATAAAAATAGTTGCACATAGATTTTCCTGATAATAGTGAGATTGCTTTGATAGCATTTTATTAACTTTATTTCCTTAATTATTTATTCTATTATTAACTGTCATTCCCCCTTCTCCCAGCTGAGGTTATTTTAACTGCCAAATCAAAAGGTTGATAAATATTTAGCAAAAATTTATATTAGTTGGTGAAAAATTTCTCCTTAACTACAGGAAAAATCAGGTTTAATTCTAAAAGGAAGAAAATGCTTTGATATATTTTGCTACTTTTCAAAAATACGTCATTATTTAATTTTCATATGAAAGCTATTCTTCATTTATATTTGTAGTCATGATCAATTTTAATTTGAATACTTGCAAAAGTAGATAAGTTAATAAAGAAATATTTATTAAGTTTAAGAATTTTTTTATATATGAAAAACGAAGTATACAGATGTAGTTCACTTTTTTTTTTTTTTTTTTTTTTTTTCAAAATAGTTAAATCATTATACAAATATGTAATTTATTGTTCAATGTAAATTTTAGGAAGAGGTGGCAGCTCTATTTATGGAAAAGCATTTGAAGATGAAATTAATCCAGAATTAAAGCATACTGGTAATTTATATCTTTTTTTATTATTATTATTTAATTGTTAAATACAATTTATTAATTTGAAATGTAATGAATTCATTTTTATTTACAGGTGCCGGAATTCTTTCTATGGCTAATTCTGGTCCCAACACAAATGGTAGTCAGTTTTTTATCACTTTAGCACCATGTCAGTGGCTGGATGGTAAACATACTATATTTGGAAGAGTTAGCTCTGGGATGCATGTTGTACAAAGGATATCCAAAGTTCCCACTGACAGCAATGATCGACCCTTAGAAGATGTTAAAATTGTGAAATCTTTCATTAAAAATTAGTGTTATATTTTATACTGAAAATAAATGTTTTTTTTTTTATTTTAAAAGTTTTTATTTTTAAAAAGTATTAATTGTATAATTAAATAACATCACTCTGGAGTTGAAGTTTTTACATTCATATTGTGCAGCTAAAAACACATTTGGTTTATGCATTTTTTACCTTGTTTCTGAAGATAGGGGAAGAAGTATGTTGTGGTTTAGTTTTTTTTTTTATATAAGAGGATCATTGTCCTATTAAATTCAGAAAAAATATTAATTTAAAAACTAATTTTATAATATTGTATAGTTTAAAAGACATTGTCAAATGAATGTATCATTATTTTGGAGTTAAAATAGTTATTCTTTTCATCATACTTATCAATAGTAAATAAAAAAAATTTAAAAACCTTTGTATCATTATTAATATTCAGCTGAAAATGAATATGTGCCTTAAAGATCTTTCTGACAAAAAAAATTATTCCTGTATTCACGGTGTGTATATAAGCATATAAATGTAATGAAACTCTATGACAATTTTATGATGCATATGGATATTCTTATGGTAAAAATTATTGCTACGAATAGAGAAGCATTAATTAATTGTAAAATTTGAAGGGAATAATTACAGATAATTTTTTTTTAAAAAAAATACCCTTAATGCCAGTATTCAAAATCAAATGCTTATAGGAAACTGGTTAAAGACTAAATAGCTCTTTTTATTAAATAATTTAATAAACTCGTAGACTGTGGTTATGGTTGGAAGTTAGAAGAGGGGGTGCTAGCTCAGGTGTCGTACTGGTCATTTGACAGAGGCTCAAAATTACGAGGTCCGTCGCCAATAGCCCTCGTGTTGCCTGTAGTGCGACGTTAATACCCCCCCTCCCCCCAAAAAAGTGGTCATGGTTGGTGGTTTTCGTCGAGTCGTGAATTCTAGCTTTAACTCTACTAAAGACATGCCGCGTAGCTGGGGCCGATGCACGTCATAGTCAACTTGATGACTATCGAAGCTCGAAGTCATCAAGTTGGCACAGTGTGGAAGCTAGGAGAGGAAGGTGCCAGCTCGGATGTCATCCTCGTCACTTGATCGAGGTTCAAAATTACGAGGTCCACTGCCAATAGCCTTCGTGTGGCTTCTGGTACGACGCTAATAAAACCAATCGATCAAACAAACTCTTAGCTTGAGACATGGGCCAAAAGTCTGGATTTGAAAGAAACAAAAATTAATCAACTTAACAAAAGCGTGAAGTAATTGCACAAGTTGCATTTTTCATTAATTTGCTAAATGGCAATAATACCTGTATCCAGATTCGACATTTCCAGATTTTAATCCATATTAGCTATTATAAGGTAAAATGCAATTATATATTCTGCTCAAGGCTATCTTTCCTAGTCGTGCTTTTAATATAATTATTATTTTACTGTATAAAACATTTTCGCCTGCCTATTTCTGCTTATCACAATCCACTACCCATAGTCTATATGCATTATTATATTTGACAAATGATGCAGTCAATACCCAAGTTGGTGCTGAACACTCCACATCAACATGTAAACTTTGAGCCCAGACATCGAATGTGAATCAGCTTTTATATGCCACAAATGTTTATAATCGAGACTTGAACATCTGGCTGAACTGAAACGCCGCTAATCCAAGTACAAGTTGTCGTGACCATTTGACTACCGTGGGCCTTTCTCGGATTTTTATACTTTGAAAAAAATTTAGTGAAAAAAAAAAAAAAAAAAAGATGCGAGTACAATATATTCATTTATTAAAGTTTAAAATTAAATCAGGAAATCTGAAGAGTATTTATGAGATGCAAATAGGGAAATTTCACTTTGCTTGATTTAAATTATATTTTTGTAATATACTTTTGCTATTTCTTGCTAAAGCTTCATTTGCATTTATTTTAATACATAGCCCTCAGGGGCTTACCTTCTTCAGATAAGTACAGTCACTCATCCGATGCTAATGATCTTTTCATTATCCCAAGAGTTTTATTGCCTTTTGTAAACACGGGTGACGCGTCCCTTGGATATTCTAGTGATCCTTCTCATTTTAATCCGCCTCTTTCTCAACCAACTATTTTTTTTTAAAAAAAATTTCTTCTATTTTTTTCAAATGTCTAGATCACTGTTACACCATGTTTGGCTCAGCATATCCGTAACTACTTCTTGCGTCATTAAACTTCGCCCACATTCACTCACTCATTTGAATACCATAATCGTGCAAGATATATATCTCAGATAATATATGAAATTAAATATGTATATTTAATAGCCTTAGAGATATAATTGAAAATATTATTTACTCAAATAAGTGTGGTTACAATTTAAAGTCTTAAGTTAAACTTCATGTAAAATTTATGGACCAAATCGAAAAAGTAGAAGAAAGTTATTCGAAGAATTTAAAAAATAAGTGTAATTATATAAAGATTAAAGAAGAAAGCAGTCTACTTAATCGATTATAAAGGTTAAGAAAATCGAGAAATTAAGACTTTAAGAATCATTTTAATTGAAATCTTATAAAACAGTTCAAAGAGGACGAAAATGGAATTATATTAATTTAAATACTTAGCATATAAATCAAGTGGGTAGGATTTTAAAAAGCGTTGAAAGATTTTTTGTTTTCTTTCCTTATTTTACTTTTAATTCTTACGGATGCCTATTTCTGCCGACACAAAGGTCGGTTAATTACAATCAACATATAATTAGAACCGTGGGAACTCTAAGGGGCTTACCTGATGGCCCCGTTTTAACCTAGTGGTTATGGTTTTGTTGTTTCGTCGAGTCATGGGTTTGAGCCCTGATGCCACTGAAGACTCGCCGTGTAGTATAACTGATGCAAGTTAAATCTGGTCGAGGTCCTATGTCCTCCCGTGGCGTAGTGGGGAAGGGAGGTGCCAGCACAGGTGTTGTCCTCGACATTTGAACGAGGCTCAAAATTTTGTAGTCCGTTGCCAACAACCCTCCTGTTGCTTCTATGTCATCATTAGTACATAATCACAGTCAGAAGCTTAACTGCTTTAGGTAAATACGAAGATCATGACCTCGAGGCACCGTAATAATCTTTTTATTTTCGATGGAATTATCTGGCTTTGGTAAAAACAGAGGACGCACCCCGTTATACTTTAGCGATCCTTCTCTATATTCTCCCTCCTTGTCAACCATTTTATTCCTTCTTTTTTTCTTTCTGTAGTCTAGATCAGAGGTATTCAAACTCTTAAACTTTGAGCTTACTATTTTCTTGAAGGAATCCCTTGATCAAAGAGAGAAAAAAATAGGATATAAAAGCTTTATCCTACTCAAAATTATTATTGCATCTCTATTTTATCACAAAACAAACGTCTCAATAAGATAATGAATGGTAAGGTAGCTAATGGATATTGGGGGAAGGGAGCTTTTCTAAAATTTATTCAATGTATAACCCGTTCACTACCAGCGTATCACATTTGATACGCTCGCGGTGGCTCTCTTGCGCCCAGCGTATCACAATAGATACGCTCCGGAATGCCTTCTGCAGACCAGCGTATCAATAACGATACGCTTAAAGAGAACGTTTTATTTGATTTTTTTAATATTACTAGATGGTGTTACATTACCGCGAAATCTATACCGATTGGTTATTTGGAATGTTGAGCTTGGTGATATGGGCTTGGATTTCACTTCTGGGTATCAGGAGGAGGGGGTTATTGTTAAAAGCACATATTGCGGCACGGTTCTTTAAATGTAATGACATGATTAAAGCTTTCGGTTTGCTTTTTTCTTTCTTGCTTGTTTCTTAGAAGTTCGAAGGAGAATTTATGTCCCTTTATGGGGGTTATGGCTTTAGGTAGCAGATGCTCTCAGCTGTTCATTTCATTCAGTTGATTTTTATTTGTAGCGACAGTCATGACGAAAAGAAAGTATTTATCTGATACTGAGATTTGCGAAATATTAAATAAATCTAACAGTAATGTTAGCGAAAATAATCCAAATCTGTACATAGATATTACAGTAAAAAAAAAAGGGGGGGGGACTAAGATGTGCCCTTTGCTCAAAATCTTGCGTGAAGTGTCAGAATATATGTGCAAGACATGTGACGTTGTACTATGCATTGAATTTTTTTTTATAAATGTACCATACAGCAAAATAAGATTTATCTTATATATCTATACATTCCATATAATGGTACATCATTACACCATGAAATTTATGTAACATATGTAAATACATTTTGTATTTTCTTAAAAGTATGATTTTTTTATGTATAAAACATTCAATTTTCGATTAAATTCTTTTTTCTTTTGTATATATTAAGTTTAATGCATTTTAAATAAATTATGTAAATACCAAAATATTTTAATGAATAGCTGATTTTAGAAGAATTTTTTTTCACGAATCAGGCTTAGTATCTAAAATCGTCTGGGCACAGAGTGACACTCCGCGGTAAGAAGCCGCGGGCCCAGAGAAGCACTTCTTTTTTCTCCCTCCGGTAGCGAAAGGGATAGTAAACAAAAGTAAAGATATTTAAAATTATAACAAATTAGTAAAAATAAAAAATTTTAATGACTTGGCAGCGATTTTTTTTTTTTTTTTTTTTTTTTTTTTTTATTGCGAAGTATTTTTACGTCTGGAATAATTGTTGAAGTCTGAAACCTAATATCATCTTCAGCATCCAATCAATTTTCACGATTTTCTCATACATATGTTGAAACATATGACATTAGATCTTTCACAACTCTTTTGGCTATTTCAGGGTATTCTTTTCCTAATGTCGATACAAATATGCATAATATCAACTTCATTAAAATTTTGTTTCAATTGAGTGTTGTTCGATACATCAATTTGTTGTTCTTTTTCTTTTATTAGGAGTTTGGAGGTGTCACAATCTTGAGAAGGAGTTTGGATCTAAGATAATTTTTCTTTTTGAAAAAGGAAGTTTTCAAGAAATGTTTTTTGCAGATGTGATTAGTGTTGGACCAAACTCATTTTTTACATTTTTTTTATCGGGATTAGCGTTACCATCTACTAAAATATTATGCAAATTAGGAAAGCATTCAATATTTTCTTTCAAAATGCAATCTGCCCCAAATTTCAATTTTAAAAGAATGACATCAATTTTACTTTATACCTTGAAAATAGTGAAATAAGTGGACAAATAAGAGAGCGATTCTTCACCCGAGCACAAAATAGAGACTAATATGTGACCTTATGTGTCTCGGTTAATGTACTTAAAGCACGTGATTTTTACGAAATTAATGATTTTATTTTATCCAAAACATGTTTATTTATGCTTAATTTTACAGTCAAACTTCCTTTAAGAATTCGATCTTTTATAAGAATTAAAATTATACTAAAATTTTGGCACTTTGATTATACAAAAAGTGATCTCTTGCGGAACCCCTGTCAAAGTTCTAGGGAACCTTAGAGTTCCGCGGAACCCAGATTGAAGACCTCTGCTCTAGTTAACAATTTGGTTCAGCATAGCCTAATTTGGCTTTTGCGCCATTCGATTCAAACTTCATTTCTTTGAACATCTGAAAAGTCACACCAGAGCGCGGATATTGAGCTCCAACAGCCCCTCTAAACGATTAATCTTGAAAGGATTGATCGATTTCCTTTATTTTCGTCGCACTAGATATAGTACGAGGGCTATTGGCGACGGACCTCGTAATTTTGAGTCTCTATCAAGTGACGAGATCGACATCTGTATTGGCACCTTCCTCTCCTAACTTCCACACTTCGAAAATGGGAGAAATTTTAGCTTCGACAGATTTAACGGGCATCAGGTTCGTCTACAAGGAGGGTCTTTTGTGGCATCGGTATTCTGGTGCTTCAACTTTTAACAATACAGAAAATAATTGTAATGTCAATTTTAATATTAATTATAAAAAAAAATTGTTTCGTGATTTAACAGAGGAAAAAAATGATAGCAAATTTTTAATAAGTACTGTTTTTTCATTAATATCGATACAAATTTTAGTACACCAAATATCTAAATCATTTAAAGGGTCTTTAGTGGCAACAAGGTTCAAACCCACTACTCGACGAAAACTGACGACCGCGACTATGACCACTAGGCTACCGCGGCCACAAGTCTTGAGTGGAAGCAGTTATTCTGAAATATCGCCGGCCACGAATTTGGTGTCAAGATTATTCGACTGTTAATGCAGCTTTTTGTTGAAAATGCGGTTTAGTCCTCATTTTTAGCTCGATTTTAAAAATTGCTGAATTGTAGAGTTTTGACGGTGATGTGATGTAATAATTTATTAACATCACACTGAAAAGCAACATGTGCGGCGAATCTCGTCATTCTGAACCTCCGTCAAGTGGCGAGGACAACACCTGAGCTGACACATCCCTCTGCATACTTCCACACCACACAAATGGGAGGACTCGTGACCTCAAACAGATTTAATGTGTATTAGCTCTGCTACTCGGTAGGGTTTTAGTGGCATTAGTGCTCGAACCTACAACTCGACTAAAACAACACTGGAGACGCGAGCCTGACCGAGTTTTGATGGAATAACGTTTACTCCGCAGAAGCGCAGAATGAAAGAATATAAATAATTAAAAAAAAAAAAAAAACTGGCATATTTTTCCTGTTGATTGTTAGTATCAGGTTGATAGATCATTATAACAAGCTTGAGAAATTGTTTAAAAGCTTTATCAGGAATATGTCCTCCTCCCCCCTTCCTCTTTTTTTTCTTCTCTGCAACGCTATTCATATGTATTAGTTATTTCTTTCCTTTCAGATAATCGCGTGCTCTCACCACATTTTGGACACTCACAAGTGGATGCAATTTATCCATATTTCAAGCATCATTCAATAAAAGGACCTTTTCCTTTCGCCTTTAAATTTGTGAATATCTTAGTTATGTGTATTCAGACTTCTTCGAAATCATACCGGCAGCCATAATTGATACTTGGAATAAAACACGTACAAAATATGAAAAGAGAGAAAAAAAACCGCACACATATACAGATGTGTCTAAAATAGATTTATAATACTCCAGAGATTTTAATTTATCAACAAGAGTTTCAAAACTCGCGAGGGAAAAGGCTTGCTCTCTATTAGGAAAAAAAGTGGTCAGATTTCTCTTCGCTCAAAGGAAGCCTCAGTGGCTTACCTTCTTTAGGTAGGTACGAGAAAATCCCAAGACACCATGATTATCTTTTTCATTCCCATGGAATTTACTGTTAGTGGTAAACACGGATGATTCACCCCCTGGGTACTCCAGCGATCTTTCTCCATTGTCCTTTCTCTTGCGATTTTTCTTCTCTAGCTATCTTTTTCGATCTTCCTTCTTATCAACCAATTTTTTCCCCATTTCTCCAAATGTTTAGATCATAACAACATTGTGTTTGGCTCAGCATATACATATCTGGCTCTTGCGTCAATAAACTTCGCCATCACTCACTCGCTCAAAAGAGATATCTGCGATTTGTCAAAAAATTGTTTTTTGCAAGATTTCTGTGCAAGCGCAAAAGTCCCGAAAATGACGGGGGGGGGGGGCGGGCGCCGAATACCAGCTTTGCGATTGCTGTGTAGAACGGCCATGTTTCACAAGAAAAATTAAGGTTGTCAAATTTTGTGAATTATTATTTGACAAATATTTCTGCTCCAAATGTGGGGAGCTAAGCCGCGTTCCAAATCTGCATATTTTACGATCTCATCAAAAAGGGTTATAAAAATTTTTTAATGTTGAAATAAAAATTCCAATTTTTTTTTCGTTTTACTTTTATTTTTCCAATTCGACTTAAACATGTAATCAGAATATAGAGTGAAGAATGCAACCATAATCAAAATATTAAAAAAAAAAAAAAAATTAAAAAAGTTCTATGCAAAGTTTCGCAAAGAAAATATTTAGCCACCCACGGTGCGCTTTTTTAAATAACTATTATTAAATTATTCAATTAAATATAAAAATTAAAGTAAGCGATAAAACATCGAGAAATGGACTATAATAAACTTTTCAAATATTACAATTAAAAGAAGCGATAAATTATGTTATGTTATATCAGCTACATGCAATTGAAATTAAAACAAACTTTAAATCATGAAATTGAATATATTTAAGGTAAATTTAATTAAAATTGAAGCAAATAATAAAAAATTCAAAAGTGATCTGGTCTTCAAAATACCCCATCTAAAACAATAGCTCCTTAGGTGTCTAAAAAAAGATTGATCTAAATTGTATTTCAAAGTACTTGTACTAACCATTACATTTAAGCCATAACCAAGTGATTATGCTCGCGGACTTATGACCGGTGTTGTTACTGCTTCCTCCTGAGACTCTCTGTATAACCAGCTAATGCACGTTAAACCAATTCGGGTTCAAAAGTATCAGGTTGGAGTTATGTGGAAGTTAGGTGAGTGGGTTGCCAGCTCACGCGTATCATTCAGTCCTCCCATGGGCATTGAGTGGATGGAAAGGTGGGGTACTACCTCAAATATCTACCTCGTCAACTGACCCTGGTACAAAATTTTGGGACGTATTGACTGTATAGTAAGTGGACTTCACGTCAGATAGAAATTGCAGTAGGAAAGCGTTCATTAAACAAGCGAAAAATGAACGAATTTAAAACTTAACGGATGTTTCTATTTTCAGAAACCTTGTTGAAATGTCTTGTAAATGTCTAAGTAGTTCGTAATCGTTATGATACTTAAGCTCAATTTCTGTTCGAAATGTTTCATTGTGTGCGGATTTGGGTGAACCATGTTCGCTGCTCAATGGCGCGTAGCGTTATTAGGATGTGAACGTTTCGAAAATCATTCCTTATCAGAATAATGCTTCGGTAATATTCCTCCCGTTGTTCGTTACATTTTTGGAAAACTAGATATGAAAAGACACATTTTGATTGTCAACCCCGATACGTGGTTTTTCGTTTTTTTTCCCCTTCAAACTTGATCCATATTTTAAAATTCTTATCGATTTCTCCGATTTATATTCGTATCATTTATTATCTAATACAATTGTTTTTGGGTCATTCGTAAACTTCATCTTCTAAATGATAGTGAAGTCATAGAAAGTATTGTTTGGGACAGTGGAAAATAATTTGAAATGTTTTATTTTGGTTATAATAATAAAGTATTATTTTTTCTTTCATAATATGGTTTATTTGAGTTTCTCCCAAACCTGTAATTTTAGACTTACAATGAGTATTGTGCAATTTTAGACATACCTTATTGCGTAATACTATCACGTATCCATAACCAACGTATTACTTACCTCAATTTACTTTTATAATAGTGTAATTGCTCATTATAATATATGTTCATTGTTAAATTTCACAATCATGTTTCACACGAGGGATTATCGTAAAGTTTTAATTATTATTAAGAAATAAACGAGATATTTTGGATGAAATTTACTCTGCATATTAATTTATCCTTACGTATATAATGGATATTACAGCTATCTATGTTGATTTATTTGGTTCCAGAAGATGGATTTCAAACTGCTAAGTTTTGTAATGTTGTCGTTGGAAAGGTCAAGAAACGGTGTGGATAAATGTATAATCCTGGATGGCAACTATGTAGAGAAGAATTAAGAATAATAAATAAAAATTAGGTTTCCCTCTAAATTATTTTTATTATAATAATAAAAATAATGATACTTGGGGCAATGATTAAAACTTAACGATATTTTATAATAAGGATCAAAGCATATGGAGAATAGTAATATATTATTACTTTCTTGAAATCTTACTATTATTTTACCAATTTCTACGTTTCAGAAAAAAGTGTTAGCTTTTTAATATTAAATTTTGAATGGACATCAAAAATTATATTCAATGTAATTGTCCTTCTTTAATAATTCATATTTAAGAATACTTCTTAAATATAAATTAATATAAAAACCAGGAAGAGAAAGAACAAAAATTAGGAAAACATTCCGTTTAGTCCTAAAATGCCTAAAAATTCATTAAAGCATCGATAACTCTTGAAGAATTACGAAGACTAAACTTTTCAATATGAACAACTGATTCTAAGTATGAGAAATAGTATTCGCTTAAATTTCGTGACTCAAGAATTGAAGTCTGTTTTAGACGGAACTCATCCGTGTTTGGTCTCTTAACAGAAGAAGACTCGTAGTTTATTTTCAAAAATAATAATTTCTTCCCCCAAAAAAGTCATTAATAGAAATAGTCATTTAATAAAGTTTGTATCACAAAGATCCCTTTTTACAAATGACCATTAACAAACTGCATTCCCCGTGCTTTCAGTTTTCTATCGTTGAAGAAACAATAAGAGAACGATGCATTTATTTCCCCCGAACATTAAATAACCCTTCCATCCAGAGCATTCACAAAAAGCTTCCTGAACTTGGAGCGCTTGTTAAAATACGAAGAACTGAAAACAAAGAAGCGCGCCTTATGCCTTTCGCTCACACTATGTACGAATTAGCAAAGAGCGTTTTGCAAGTAAAATACGTTTTCCTTCATTTTTTAGTATCTCTATACACGGTTTTTTTTTTCCAGCGCGTTTTGAATTTTCCGTGCAGTTCTTCAGAAATTTAAATATAATTCATTAAGCGAAGCAGAACGAATGCAAAACACGTATTTCACTTCAACGATGTTAGAGGGATTTTTTTTTACATTATTGTATTTTCACCCTTGTTTCTTTCTCTCTGTTATTTATAACATTAGATAATTAAACAAGGATGATCAATCAATAAGCAGAACAAAAGTTATCCAGATATGCATTCTATAACAAAAAAAAAAAAAAACCCCCACCGCCTCAAAAAGGAGCTTCCCGATTGTAATAAATTTCGTATGCAAAGACATTTGGACCGAACATGCAAATGATTAAAATTTGGTGTCCAGTGAATGAATAGTGGAAGCTACAACGCATCGGAACTGCGCATTCAGCAGGTATATACAAGAAGCGATTCTCAATCTGATGGTCAAATTTTCTGTTGCATTGCGATTTAGGATACCTTTCAAGGACTGAAAAAAATGCCTCGCCGCCGGATTAGAGCTCATTACGAGCAACTGGCAGAGTTTGAAAGAGGTACGTATCATTGGATTGAAAAAGGAGGGTTGAACAAATCCGAGAATCGCTCGTCATATGAATCTAAGCGATGCTGGGAAGAAGGGGTGAACCATGGCAGATTTCAGCGTCATGATGGTAGCGGTCGACCTAGGGACACAGCAGATCGGGAAGACAGAGTGATTGTCGGATCAGCTGTCACAGCGCCCGATTCATCGTTATCAACCATCAGACGTGCGACCCTCACTTGACTGACCACCATGACCATTTACAGACGGCTGATAAAGCGAAATCCACGCTCGTACTGAGCGCTACGCCACCTGCCACTAACGCCTGCACACTGTAGAGTCAGATTACAGTGGTGCTTGGCTGGATCAGGTTGGACTGATGCGGACTGGGGACGTATACCGTTTAGCGACGAATCCCGCTTCCGTGTCCTGACGATCATCGAAGAAGTGTCTGGAGACTCACTGGGCAGTGTGCCGATTCTGCTTTCACTATCGCACGCCACACAGGCCTTCAACTAGGAGTTAGGGTTTGGTGTGGTATTTCCTTTGATAGCCGAACCCCTTTGGTCGTCATTAGAGACACACTTACAGCACAGCGGTACATCGACGACATTCTGAGACCTGTTTTGCTACCGTTTCTTTTGCATTACCCTGGCCTTATTTTTCAGCAAGATAATGCCAGATCACATACGGCCCGTGTTGCTATGATCAATCTTACAGCTTGTCAAACACTTCCTTGGCCAGCCAGATCTCTTGCTTATCGAGCATCTCTGGGATATGATAGGAAGGGGTTTGCATCTACCATGGAATGTTAATGACCTAGCCTGACAACTGGAGCAAATTTAGCAAGAAATACTACAGAAGACCATCAGGGAGCCTTATCACTCCATGCCTCGTCGTGTGGCAGCTTCCATCCAGGCTAGAGGTGGGTCAGCACCTTATTGAGCTCGTTATTTTGTAACTATGCAACTCTAAAATAAATCATTCATTTTTTTCTGAAATTTTAATCATTTTCTATTCTGTACATAATTTTCCTATCCGCCAATTTTTGTTTCTATCGGACAGCTCCTTCTTAGTGCGTCTCTCTCTTTTTTTATTATTATTTTTTTTATTTAGAGTCTATATTTCGGTTATTTCTTAGTAATAATTAAGACTTAAAGGTACCCCTACTTATTCTACCGTTGTTTATTTAAAACTTATTTTAAGTAGAATTTATCTGAAGTGCCTCAAAGCCGTGGATAATCAAGGCCTCAGTGCAAAATAATTAATTAGCTTCCCAATGCAATAAAATATTTAAAAGTATTTCAATGAGTTCTTAAAAGTTGAATAAGGAATACAATGTATAATTATGTTACACAAAATATCCGATCAAAGATAATGTAACTTTTTAAAAGTTTTTAAGGAAAATAAGATAAATATATAAGTTCAATGAAAAGCATTTTGAATTTGTGTTATAATATATTTAAGACTTATTTTAGTGTATCAATAATTTTTTTCTGCTCAGCCGCAGCGCTTTTCAAACAAAATAATTAAAAGTGAATTAATGAGATTTGATTATTTTATATATGTCACACTAAGAAGCAACATGAGGGTTATTGGCGAAGGACATCGTCATGTGAACCTCGCCAAGTGGCGAGGACGACGGCAGAGTTGGCACTTCTTTCTTCGAGCTTCCACATCACACGTTCGGAAGGACTTGGAACCTTGAGATATTTAATCTCCAGCAGACCCACTATGCGGCAGTTCCTCGGGGACATAAGGGCTTGAACCCAAAACAATCCCGCCACGAGCTTGAGACCGTGACCACTCGGCTTCCGCTGCCCGTCTGTAACAGGCAGTCGAAAATGGGTTCAGATCCTTTTTCTAGATCTTTTGTTTGAGGGGTTGATGCACATTAAAACCGTTGGGGCTTAAATTCTTTACATTAAAGTGCCGTGGATGCGAAGTGCCGTTCTAGATATTGACATCGTTCTTTTACCTTAATTCTAAATTATGAGGTATATTGGTTGTGTAAAGCGAACCTTTGTGTTAGCAGAAATAGGCAGCAGGAAGCTTTCAAAACCAAACAAACAACAACAAAAAACGGATTAATAACAATTGTAAAAAACAAGTTTTTTGAACATAGGTTTCCTTTCTACACTTTGCGCAACATAATTTTTTTACAACGTTTTTCTGAATTTCACTTGGTGTGTGTGTGTGTGTGAGAGAGAGAGTGTGTGTGTGTGTGTCATCAAATTTTCGATCGTTAATTTAACCAACTTCCCATCAAGCTAGAGCTTTGAAATTTTGGGAATCGTTCGTACTCGCCTAACAATGCAATATTTAGACGTTTGCGATAAGTTTTAATTAATATTTTCTTTAATAATGCAGTTTAGCCCAATCACTTGGCGCGATTTCAAAAATTTGCTCCAAACTTGGCTGGTTTTTATTTATTTATTATTATTATTTTATTTTTTGTTTAACTTAAGTCCGTAAAACGGAACAGGGTAGCCACATTTAGCAAAATATCGCTAAGTAATTCTTGTCGCCAAGGGTGGTTGGGTAAAAATGCATTCCATTCATTTAATTTACCGGATGAATTAATTAATTTTAGTTAGTTTTAACGTTTTTATGTATTTCACTTGGTGTGTATCTGTCTGTGTGTGTATCACTGTGTCATCAAGTTTTCTATCGTTAATTTAACCAACTTCCCAGCAAGCTAGAGCTCTGAAATTTTGGGAACTGTTCTTACTTGCCTAACAATGCAATATTTAGATATTTGCATCCAGTTTTAACTAATATTTCAATAATTTTTTTAATAAACTTTGCCGCCATATAAAAACGTTGTTTTTAAAAACGTTGGTTTTTAATTCGAATTATTATACCTTAAATTTTAAGAGCAGAATGATACGTTGAGTCCAATAAAATTTATTCAATAATTAGTTTTAATAGTTAATGTTTTTTGAAGATAAAATTTATCATCTAAACTAAATATGTGCAAAATTTTAATGCTCAATTATACATCGTATTTGGCGGCCATTTAGCGACTTGGCGTGAAACTTGGCGTAAAATTTAGTTCTTTAAATAATTAGTTTTAATCAATTAATTTTTGCTAAACGTAATTAAACTATCGTATTGTCATCCAAAACAAATCGTGTATAGAAAATTTCAGCTCGACCGAGCGCTTTACAATGAGAGAAAATAGCTTTAAAAGTTTTGACTCAGACATGCAATGCGAGTGAAAGAAAACCCATTAAGAATATGAATCTATCGCTTCAAATTTTTTATCAATGTAGTAATCCGCTTAAAAATTTTCTTAACTTACTAAATTAGTTCATTGTGCGTATACGCGTGATGGTTCTATCCAATTCTGGATAAATGCGGAAATGACCGTCTGGAGAAGCGTCCCAAGTGACTATCCAAGGGATTATCGAAAAGAATCTGATTCACATTAGTGAAATACAGAGAGCTCAAATAGGGCCTATCAATCGACTCCACCTGTAACCCCACTCTCAATTACTGTTCGTTTCCAATTGATGAAGCCTTAATCTACCAAGTTATCAGAAAGTTTTGAGATAATCAGGATTTCATTGTATATTCAGCATTTATCCCCAGTACCATTCACTGGCATGCAGATTATCAGTGGTAATGCTTAGTAACCAGCACACTCATATAAAGCACACGCATTTATTCCAAAAATGTGTTAAAATCTCTGATTTAATAAAACGATTTAAATAAAATAAATGTAAGGAATTTTTTAATCAAACTTTCTTTTTATTTATTAATGAACTAAAAGGTATAAAAATATTTACTTAATGTAAAACAATATATAACTTATAACAGCTTGGAGATATTTTTAACTGAAATACTTATGTAATGATCGATAAACTTAGAACCATTTCTACTTACTTATAATGAGATTGAAAGAAGTATTAACGAGTCTCAAGTTCTCATAAATTGCCCATTATTTTGCATTTAAAAAATTATTTTCATTCCTTTTAGGCCATCTTTAAATAAAAGTTTGATTTAAAAATGTTTTTACTTATATTAATTTAATTATTTTTAGACTGGAAATTTAAGACTAAGGAAAGTAATTACACGAGCTGTACATGCGTGGAAAATCTCAATTGGACGTTGTTAATTGCAATTCCTCCCAAGTGCGTGACAGCTTGAGCATACCGTAATATCGTATTGTCATCGAAATAACAACTCCAATGAAAGATGACACCTTGATCGAATGATAGGAAGTGGGTTGAAATTCGAAAACAACTTTTGAACTCTCTCAAGCATTGCAAGTTAAATAAAAGTTTCTAATAAATTACAGAGATTTCAAATTTAATGATAAACACAACTCGCATCATAACTCGAAACTTTGACTTGATTGAGACTATTTAAGCACAAATTCTTCCCGATAGGGTTGTGATGTGGAAATTCGGAGAAGAAGGGGCCAACTCATATGTCGTCCTCTTCACTTGAGCGAATTTCAAAATTACTAGATCCGTTGCCAAAAGCCCTCGCGTTGCTTCAAAGTACGATGTTAATACAAACAATCAATCATCTGCCAGATTACCGAAAGAGAACTGTATAAGGATTAGAATGGTTTCAGTCGAATTCTAATCTCATTTAGGACCAGTTGTGTTGTGGGGCTGATGTACGTTAAATGCGTCGAGGTTCCAAGTCCTCGCGTTTATGTGTTATGATGTTTTGGAGAGTGGAATGCCAATCCAGCCAATAGTCTTCATGTGTGTTGCAATTTAATGCAACATTAACAAATAATATATTTATAAAGATCATCCCGAAATAATAGCAGATAAAATACTTCTTCGTTATAGAAGGGATGACAGCCTTATTTTTTGTTGGAATCTATATCCAAAATAATTTTATCAATCTAATTCGTAATTGTATGATATAGTTTGAAATTCTTTTATACGACATATAGAAAATGTATCAAAAGCTCATTTTTTTGCATCAATTCTTAAACATTTTCAATTTTGTTTCCTGTTTGTTCCAAATTCAGTTTTCAATTTTGTTTCAAATTTGTGTTTTGTTCCAAATTCCTGTTTGGATCCTTTTTTGAATTATATTGTAAAATGTAGTTTATATGCATATATATATATATATATATTCTCAACTAAAGTCAGTTCAAAAAATTTCTTAGAATATAGTCCGTTATTCTAAAATTAACAAAGCGTGTGTGTTTTTTTTAATTCAGGTTAGATTAACTTTTTTATGGTTAAGCATCAAAAAAGTTTTTAAAAAAGATTTAAAATACCTTTTTGTAATCAATAAATAAAAATATTTCTGCTTAAATTAAGTTTGGCTTGGAGTTAAAGAGTTTTGTCAAACCCAGTTCTTAAAGGGGGATTTTTGACGAGGTACTTGAATAAAATATATACTACATATTAATTGATCCTTATGTACATCTAGAGGTGACAGCCATTTACGTTGATTTGTTTGGTTTCAGGAAGCCAAACATTGAAATAATTCGCAGTAATGTAAAGTTTTGAACCTTTTGTCTCGGGTTATCGTTAAGTTTTAATTTTTCTGAGACAATCAAGATAGGAATTTAAGTTTTTCATCTATTATTCTTAAGACTTCTCTACATAATTACCATCCAGAGTCATACAATTCTTACAGCGTTTCTTGACCTTTCGGAGGCCGTCATTGTAGAACTTAGGAGATCCAACTTTATCTTCTTCATCTTCGGGTTACTTCAATCTGTGGCTTCCTGAAACCAAACAAATAACATGGATAGCTGTAACTGATAACAATAAGTGCGTAAGAGTCAAGTAACATGGAGAACCAATTCTATTATGATATCTCGGTTATTTCTTGATAATAATTAAAACTTTACGATACTCCCCTCGAATTATTGGTAAATAATGATTTTCATATTGCCTGTTAAAGTAAATTGAGTGGTGTAATTCCCAATTAGTTGTACAAAGGATTAGGGTAACTATAATACATATAGGTACGGTTCCCAAAATTTGACTGAGAGTCACATAAATTGTCCTCAGCTTTAGTTTTAAAAACAATAAAGCCATTCAACAACGTTTCAATATGAAAAAGAAACTAGAAAACATTATTTATTACTATTATTATTGGGTCTTAAGTGTTTTGAACCATATTTGAATACTTTTAACATTTTTTGAAGAATTCGTACCATTAACTCAGAAAAAAATAGAGCAGAAAAAGAAGGTTATTTTTAATTATTTATACTAATTGTTCCTAATTAAATGCATAATTGTATGATGTTTTTGAAACTCTTATAAAAAGTAATTTTTTCAAAATGAATTAAAACTTTGATTTTGTCTTTCCATTTCAAAATTTGTACTCCAATTTCAACCAACTTTCTATCATACGATTGCGCTGAAATTTTATACTCACGTTATTTCTTCGTAGTCTCAAATTTCCAGACTAAAAAGAATAAAATAAATGAAAGTAAAAAACATTCTTTATGTTAAACTTTTATTTAAACATGGACTAAAAAGATGAAAATTTTTTTTTTACTGCAATGATGTGTAATTTATAAAAGTTTAAAGCATAATGTTCCTTTTCATCTCATATATAAGTAGCTATAGTATTTAATGTACCGGTAATTACCTTGGTATCTTACTTAAGAGCAAACTTTTATAAATTATATTTATTTTACATTTTTCTTAAAAAAATTATTTTCTGCCTATTAGTCTAACTTTTAAATAAAAACTGGATTGATTTTTTTACTTCTTTTTATTCATTCTGTATCATACCGGATGTGTTTTACTGATGCTTAGTAATACAGGAGGATTAAAATGTAATCTAAGGATCCTTATTGCCTTTCCGATGAAAGCGCACAGATGCAAAAGCCGTTGGACCGTGTTTATGTTTTTCAGGTCACGTGCAGCCATATTCAGGTCGATTTTACATTGATGTGAAATGAAATGCAGTTTGTGATAACTTCCACTGAATTTTTGGGTGATTCAATCAATGAAACCACTTTGTAATCTATCTGCATTCAATGAGGGATGCTTTATTTGTAAATGGTTTGCAATAATAAATGGGTTCCCATGAATGAAATGCACGCCTTTAATCTGTGAAATCTCTTGTTATTTTTTACTTCCAATTGATAATGCACCAGTCGGTACTGCTTATTTTTTCGGTAAACAAAATGAGAAACTGACAGAAATAAATCAAAGCATGGATTATTGATTTTTAATAAACATTTTAAGAACTTAAAAGGATCGAAAGCTGATTATATATATATATATATATATATATATATATATATATATATATATATATACTAGTACAAAAGAAGTATACAAGAAACATATAAATATGTTAATGAAGAATTACCTAATTAGATTATAATGTAAACCAAACAAAAAATTTAATTATATAACTTTCAACTAATTGTAGTTATAAACATATTTCCCTATTAAAAGTCATGATAACTGTTGGTGATTGAGAAAAACTTAATATCCCCCCTCTACAGTGATATATCCATTCATAAAAAATGTTTGCAAAAAATGTTATTTCGCACAAACTTTTGGAAACGTATTATTTTCTATAAATTCTGCAAGTACAAAACTCTATTGTTCACTTCATACAATTTTTCCAATAATTAAACCTTTTTAATTAAGAAATTTCATTCTTCTTCAACTTCAAATTCAAATAAATACTTATGACAGTGTTACTTATTTATATACCGTTTATTTAAAGCTTAATACAACCTAAATTTCTGACTAAATTACATTTTTGAAGCACGTACTTTCTGAAAAAGGTGCACCTCTATTTAAGGGACAAAAGGCCGGGACTGGTTTGTATCCATAATTGGGAGGTACTACTGTTTTGATATACTAGGTTACTTTACCATTTTTATTTTTCTGTACTTCTTTTCTACTGACTGTTGCTAAACTGTTTAAGGGTGTTTTTTGAATTTAAATTTGATTTAGAAATTAATTAATGCTTTATATTTATGTATTGAATTAATTTTCCCGTTTAATGGTATTTAAGGAAATTTGTGACTTATTTATTGTAATATTTTTTATTTTACTTTTTAAATTTAGGATAATATTTTTAATTTGAATTTTAGGTTAATTTTATAATTAATTCAATATTTCAATTAATTCTGCAGTATTTTAGTTATCATAAACTTTTTAAATAAGATTTTAGTTGCTATATTTTGTAATTTAGTATAATTTTCCTTATTGTAAACGTCCTGTTATATATATATATATATATTACCATTCTTCATTATTCAACACTTCAGCCATCTCTCAGTATAACATACTTCTCAATGACGACTGAATTCCAATTAAAGTCATGCAAGAGTAAGATAAAATACTTTATTATTAATCAACAAATAATAGTTAAGGTATCTCTCACAAATCCCACTTAATTGTCGATTCTAGATTATATTCTTTTAATGAAATCTGAGCTTACATAATCACTCGTTCAGAGTCTAACACTTCTCGCTAACAATTGCTTCGTATCTTATCACTTTAACTAAAATTCGCTTCAATCCAAACTATAAATATCTGTTAGCAAGTCATTATCCTCTATATCCCTTCATTTTCCTTCAGTTCTATTTTATTCATATATTATCATCTCTAATTCCCTTCACTTCATTTCTGTATTCATTTAATGTACATACTTACGTTTCATTTTGGTTGAGAATAAATTGCTAATTTATGCAGTTCAGTTTACTTTTAAGTCCCCGAGGTTAGGGAAAAGAAAATAGCGAATAGCCCAACGTCATGTTGGAAACGATTTTATTGAATACCGCGGAAATAAAAGGGACTGCGTGTCTTGTCTAACACATCGATCAATAACTCCCGAGTCTAACATTGAAAACAACATTTTTTTTGCAAATTTTTTTTTTATTCATCAACATAACACCTTTTGTTAATCACCTTTTAGGGTGATACAATCGTTCCAACGCTTTTCCAATTTTTTTTTCCCCCCAAATTATTTTTTTCTTTTTCTTTTTTTTTTTTTTTTCGCAAGAAATCTTTTTTGTTGCGAGTAAATAGCGATAAACAGCTTTCTGAATCATCGACTCGTTGCTGTTTTTGTTCCATCGAAAGCAATTGCGGCACCCCCTTGGAAAAAACCTTTTTCACTTCACTTCAAAAAAGCTGTTTCTGGTCCGATCGACTTAAAATTTTGACACGTTTCAAGCAAAGGTTAGTACTCTAGAAAGACCTGGTTACTGGTTTACTACGAGCGCCATCTCTGGGTTAGACTCGAGAGTTATTGATCGATGTGTTAATGTATGAGAGCGCATAGAATCATGGGAGTGATATTCATATTATACTTTAATTCTTAATTGCGAAAGGAGGGGTTTTCTCGTCTTTGATGTAATTTGTTCTCCTGACCGCTAAAGCGAGATAATGATTATATGGACCATTTCGAGGCCCAATATAGTTGTAAATAATTTATTAATAGAAATTTATGTACATAATTTTCGTCTAGAAATTACAATAATTATAATAGAAAGACACCGCTCTCCCACTCTTCTTGAATATTTGGATTAGTATTCCCAACACTTCTCAGCCTAGTGAACATGGTCACGAACTCGCTCCCCGTATTGCTTCCATCAAGTAGCGGGTTAGAGTCCTGATGTCATTGAAGATCTGCTGCGTAGTGGGGATAATGCACATTTAATCGGTCGAGACTGAAAGTCTACCCGTTGTGATAGTATGGAAGTTTAGAGAATGTTAAGCCATCTCATGTATCATCCTAACCTCTGAAAAGAGGTTCGAAATTTTGAAGTCCATAGCTAATAACCCTCGTGTTATTTCCGTGACGTTAGACTGCGAGAGCCTAGATGTCATGGTCGCCGATTCGCAACCGGCGTTGTTTTTGTCGAGTCGTGGGTTGGAGCACTGATACCAACAAATATTCGTTGTGTATCGGGGCTGATGCTCATTAAATTTGGTCGAGGTCCCAAGTCCTCTTATTTGCGTGGAGTGGAAATTTGGAGATGACTTCAGTACCAGCTCAAATATCGTCCTTGTTTCTTGATCGAGGCTCAAAATTAGGAGGTCTTCAATGATCCTGCATGGTACAATATATGAACTATACCTCACTTTCCAAACTTCCACAGCAGCACAACATAAGTTCTTCGAACTTTCGTCTACGGCTACCGCTTTAATGGTCGGTAGTAACAATAATTTAGTTTATGAGTTTTTGCATACTAAACATTATATGATATTGCAAAATTTCATAAAAAGGTAAAGTGATATGTATCGCTTTTATTTTAAAACTGCTTTATATATATATATATATATATATATATATATATATATATATATATATATATATATATACATATATTTTATATATATATAATATCTCTGTGTGTAACGCGTTTATTTTATACTATAATCAAAAAAAAATTATGTATAACCCAATTTAAATCCTACCTATTATTTTATACAATAGATAAGATATATATATATATATAAAAAGCATTGCTTATAAACTCTTATCAAATTTCAAAGAATTAATTTTTGTAAAATATGAGGTTTACATCCTTAGATTAGATTAGATTGGTTTTATTAACGGCGCACTAGAAGCAACACGAGGGCTATTGGTGACGGATCTCTTAATTTTGAACTTGGAGTCAAGTGACGAAGATGACACCTGAGCTGTCACCTCCATCTCTAAACTTCCACACGAATGGGAGGTTTTTGAGTCTTGACATGTTCAATGTGCACCAGCTACGGCTACATGACGACTCTTTAGTGGCATTAAAGCTTGAACCCGCAACTTGACGAAAACCTCATGACCTCGAACTATGAAGTGTAATTTTAAAATATGTACATAAAATAATTGAGATACTTTTTTGTTATAATCGAATTTTTTTAAAAAAAAGTAGGTGTGTATTTAATTTCTAATTTTTTAAGAATTTCAATGCAAAATATAATTAATCTGTTATCCCCTCTTTGTTGACGTTATTGTGGTGACCTGGCAACATGTTTGAGGTGAAACGATTAATCTAGCCTTGGGAACAGGAAAAATGCTTATGGCAATGGAAACGTTGGGTGAAATTGACCCATGAAACATTAAGATCAACTTAGAGCACTCTTTAATTGCATAACTATTTTATCAAGTAAAATAGGTCCTTAAATGAACATGGATCACGTAATATACTTTAATTTATTACTTTTTAATGAAAATTGTCTAAGACTAAGGAATGGATACAACAACAAAACATGAAAATGTGAAAAGCATTATCTTAATCACTGTAATATTAACAAATTATTTCTTATGCTCACGAAAAAAGGAAGCCTTTTTTCCCTTCAAAATAATCATTCATCTTTTTTTTTCTTTTTGATGGAGTGGGCGCTGGTTGATCGCACGTTTTATGGAGGTTTGTATTTGTAATATTTGTACTAGTAGCCGTGTATCACTAACTAAATAGTGGTTGGTAACTCAAATCATAGAAGTTTCTTCTGTTAAGTTTTTTCATTAACATAACAAAGGTTCTGGTCCACTTCCTCGATGCTCCATCTGATTGACAGCTCCTGGCTTGACTTACATCTTATTTTAAGCATTTGTTACACGCAGATAGTGAAAAATTAGAAAGTAAATACTATTCTCTGCACTAACGTCGGTCAGTGCAGAAAATCTCACAAAACAATTGAGGATAACGGGAGAAAAACCGTACATTTGACTCGTAAATCTTTTGTTAAAATAACCTTTTTTTTTTTTTTTTTAGCGGCTACAATCACAGAATTTTTTCTTAAAGATGAGGAGGTATCATAAAGTTTTAATTATTATATATAACCGAGGTAACTGCATAAAATATATTCTACGTATGAATTTATACTTATGTACATAATGTTGTATTATTATAATGAATAGCATCATGTACAGCAGCTATTCGTGTTGATTTGTTTGGTTTTAGGAAGATGTAGACTGAAGTAACCTGATGTATCGTAAAACTTTTATTATCTTATTAAAATAATAGAGGTAGAACCAAAATTATTGATATTTCTCTACACCATTTATAATTATACGTTTCTTACAGCGTTTCTTGACCTTTTAGAGGCGATGAGTGTAGAGCTCAGCAGATATTTACTCTATCTTTGCCATACTGAGGGTTACTTCGTGGCCTAGTGGTAGCCTAGTGGTCAAAGTTTTGAATTCGTGGCCGGCGGTTTTCTTTCAGTCGCGGGTTCGATCTTTGGCCGCCAAAGACCCGCCGTGTAGCCGGGACTGATGCACGTTAAATCTGTCGGGGCCCAAAGTCCTCCCGTTGGCGTGGTGGGGATGTTAGGAGAGGGGGAGTGCCAGCTCAGGTGTCGTCCTCGTCACTTGACCGTGGTTCAAAATTACGAGGTCCGTCGCCAATAGCCCTCGTGTTGCTTCTAGTGCGACGTTAATAAAAACTAAACTAAAACTAAACTGAGGGTTACTTCGATTTACGGCTTCCTGAAACCAAATAAATTAACACGAATGGCTGTAATTTGCAACATTATGTACAGAAAGATAAATTAATATGCAGAATAAATTTTATCGAAATATCTCGGTTATTTTTTAGAAATAATTTCAACTTTACCATACCATTTCGGCCGAAAATCAGAAGAAATCAGAGAAAATTTCCTCGAAAGTTGTTTACGAATTCCACATTTCTAGCGAGAGCTCTTCTGCAACCGAATCTGTCCCGAGCCATCAAAAATCAATCATAAAGAAGCGTAAAAGTATGTCCCAGCATCACAGTCTATTTAGAATCCCTTTCATGCAACTCACGCACCTGTTAGCATGAACACAAGACGGTTTCCACCATCTCCAGAAGCCAATCTAGAAGATCGCCGTTGCGTGAAGTTAGACCCATCAGGCTTAATCAGCGGGCTTCCGATATGCCTCCTGCCCTCGTTTCTTTGTGTCTAATTTCGGTGGGAGAGACGTCTTCGCTGGGTATCGCGTGCAAACGAGCTCGAGTATTCTTCGCCGGTGATGGGAGTCCGCACTGCCGCCTGCTGATATGAAAGGTGGTGTGCTGCCGCTGAAGGAGTGTTTTGCTTTCGGTTTCTTGCTTCTCTCCACTTTCGTTCGAGCGGTAGACGGCGCGGAGAATACCAAGGAAATCGACTCGTACAGATCTTTGACAGGTGAGGTTTTTCTTCAGAAATGTTTTTTTGGTAGACAGTGCACAGTTTATATTTTTAAAAGTATCTATTTTCTGATTTAAACTTTTATAAAGAAAAGTTTTGGATGTCCTCAAAACCATTTTCAAGCAGGAACAAACAAAAAAGTGAGTACGCTAAAATAAATTTCTATAATATGTTACGAGCTAAAATAATAAGTATAAAATATGTTTTAAGCCTTAAATTTCATTTTCTCTCTCTCTGTGAGTTACGAGCACTTTTTTCTCGGTGTAAAAGCTTGTAATTATTTGTTGATTACACTCTAAACGACACTTCAACTTGTATATGGTTCAACTTGTATATGGTGAGATTTCTAACTGTCAAGCATAGACTGAATATGTCCGAGAAATGGCTATTTCTTAAAATAGCCTGTATGTTCGTTGATTTAACATTTGTTTGACTTTGTATTGTGAAAACATTTTTATCTGTGTACTATTGGAATTAAAATTTAACTTAATACACAAAAATTAATTCCATTTATTAAAACCATTCTTTTCAAATGAACAGATTTATTAATATTAGTTATATTATAATATTTTTTTTAAAGTAGCATGGCTGTCTCAACCTATTGAAAGTACGAAACTAAGTTAAATAAAGTCCTAGCTTAATATTATTGTGTTCTATCAGTGACGTTATGATTTAAATTTTCATCCTGAAGAAATTTTAATAACTTAACGGTTTTCATTAAAAAGGAAAATCACGAATTTTGGGAAAAGATACCCAGGATTTGAAAGTTTTTAATAGTTAATACTTTTGGGGAGAGTTTATTTCATCTTTCTTCAATTTGATTCAAAAATGTTCTGACAGAATAGAATTCATAAAAAAAATCATCTTTTTTAAATTTTAAAACAATTAGTACTCAGTATTTTTTTTAATACGTGAATAACCTTGCAAATCACATACTATAATATTTTCAATGCAAATATAACAAATTAAATTCTGAAAGAAAAATATTCCAGATTTCATTGGAAATAATGGTTCTACCTATAGATGCATACTATAAATTTTATCTGAACTTGTTAAATAATCAAATGATTTACAATAATTATGTATGCCGGCCGTAAAGGGTTGTAAATCCATTATTTAAAATTGCAATATCATTAAAGTTTCAAAAAGTAAATAAAGATGAAAAAAAGGAATTATACTTTAAAAGTCAGTAGAAATGTATGCATAGAATTTAATGAAATGAAATGTGTAAGAGTTTGAAGTAAATGTATGTATAGAGTTTAAGTAAATGAAATGTATAAGAGTTTATTAAAAATTATTCGTCAACAAGCAAACTTTAAATATAAAAACGTAAAAAAAAAAAAAGATTGTTAAACACTTTTCTATAAAATTTCAAAAATGAGCATAGGATCTTTGACCTTGAGCATGCAAAATTAAGATAATAAAGAAAACAACATAAATAAGAGAAAGTATATACGCCATTTTGTTTAAACTGTGCAGAATTTTCCCTCCTTTATGCTGTTCATCTGAGGAATTTTATAGTTTTTCGTAGCCGCTGTAGCCTAGTGGTCATGGTCACAACCAGGAAGCCGGTATTGTTTCCGTTGAGTCGTGGGTTCAATTCCTCATGCCCTAAAGGATCGTCGTGTGCCGGGGCTGATGTACATTAAATCGAGTCGAGGTCCCACTACTTTGTGTGGGGTGGCGTGGAAGTTTAGAGAGGGAGATGGAAACTCAGGTACTGTCCTGACCACTTGACCAAGGTTAAAAATTATGAACCCCGTATCCAATAGCCCTGGAGTAGCGTCTTAGTACGAAGTTAATAATCGCAATTTTCTAATTATCTTTCACTGATTTAAAAAAAAGCGAATTACTTTTCCAAATCTCCCTTTAATTTACGTATTCTTAGTGTATGTCAAAGAAATAATCTTTTAGTACCGATTATTAACATAATAATTTCATTACAGAATTTAGAGTTGATTAGCTTTAAATGTAAATAATTGATTTTTATAGTGGCGTTAATTAATTTTTCTACTTTCTTTCGGATAAATGAAATCTTTTGGTGTATTGAAATTAAAATCTTCCAAATTCATTTCCCATTGCAGGTATAATTTCGAATCTCTTGCCAATTTAAAAAAAAATGTCTTATTCTTAATCTTCTATATAGCTTACGTTTTATGTATTCACAATCCAGTTCTTAGCTATATCCCTCTCTATTTGATTTTTTTTTTTTTTTTGGCAGGAATAATCATATGATAAAAGATGTAGGTAAATAGCAAAACAAATGTCATAGTTTTATTAAGTTCCTATGTTAAGATTGTCACAAAATTTGAAATAATAATAATGACACAAATATCAAGTAATGCAAAATATATTTAATACGGAATTAAATCACATTAAAATGAAATTAGTAAAAATGAAATATTAAATACGACACGCTTCAAAATAATTCTGAACAATGCAAGGATAATTATCTACAAAATGCATGCGCTGTAACTGCATTTACAAGTTTTTCTTCGAGCAAATAATGTCATATATATATATATATATATATATATATATAAGCTATTCCGAGGGAGTCATTAATAGTGGATTTCATTACGGAAAATTCAGGAACTTAGAAAATATGTTTGTATCTTGATTTTTAACTGCTGCTTAGAAATGCATTGAGAAATTAAGCGAAAACTAAAAACTTTTCTTATGTGAATATTTCTTTGAAAATTTTAAATTTATGAATTCTATTTTTCGAATATGATCCCAAATGTGTAGAAACCATATAGGATTTGAATTCTGGACTCTGTGAAGGTGTTTAGGTGCTTTGATTGCATGTGGACAGTTAACCAGAGTCTAAAGTTTGGAAGTATTAGCATTATGTTTTGGGTTATTACTCTGATAAAGTTTGAAATTTGATAATATGCCACTTTTTTTAAAAGCATTATTTCAAATCTTTTAAATAAAGATATCTATATATTTTTCCATCAATAAAAGATTTACAACACCGCGCTCGCACGCGCGACAATACTCATCAATACAGCTCCAGAGTATCTGGCTATTTTCATCGTGTTTCGCAGAAAGAATAAGATTCTTCATTTAACAAGCTCCTTATTAAATTTTCACAATATATTATTTGCTTTTTATCACTTCCACAAATGTCTTGCTTGCTCTCATCTGCAGATGCATCCGATTTCCTAAATCTAGAGACTCTTTGATTGTAGGTTTTTATGTGAATTTTACTCGAGTATTTCATTTTATTCACTAACGAATGGCTTTTTTCTCTAGCTACTCAACAATAAAAATTATACTATCTTAAAATGTTTCTGACAGTTTCTGCTTTGGTAGACTTGTTAAACCTCTTACGCATTCCCAACGCCAATTTTACTGCATTCGTTTTAGGACCAGAAGTGATATTCCTAACGTTCTACGGTTCCTCACGGGCAGTAAAACGCCTCGGGCGTTCTGAAAGTGGCTTGTTTCTCTCTGACTTTGTCTTCTTGTATTTCTAAACTAAGGTATGAACTATATAAATATACTTATATATAATATTCCATAACTTATCTATTCTCCATTTTGAAGATGGATAAGTTATGTATAGTGAACAGATATATTTCTGAAGATTTTCGATCCATGTTAACATGTAGCTGTTAAATACCACAATTTGAGTTTCAAATCTAACTTCAAATTAGATTAGAAACTTCTTTACGTAACTAATCTGCCGGAATTGGGTTTTTTTATAACTCTAATTTCCGCAATATCTCAATACTTTTTTGATCACTACTTTCAGTTAGTACACAAGAGGTGCAAAATACTATAATTATTTAAAAGATTTTTAAGTTAATTTTGAGCGTTATTAATTTCCTTTAAATATCAGACATGACATGAAAGAAAAAACAATTTGTTCAGATCAAATAGTTTTTTTTTTTTTTTTTTTTTTTTTTATCAAAAAAATATTTTGAAGGTGAGATTTGCCTCAATACTTTTTTGGTCCACTATAGCAATTCTAAAAAAGGGTCTCCCTTTTTTTTTTTCTTATAATATATTTTCTAGTCTATTACACACATACTATCTTGAAACAGGATTTCTCTATCAAAACTATACATTGTGTTTTCGTCTGAAATTCAATGCAAGTTTCCAATGTAAGGTATTCTGACAGAAATTTGATTTTTTCAAGTTCCAGCCGTCTCAATTTCGTGAACGCTGTGTAAATTCTATGGAGTTTCTGCTTTCCTCCACAAAACTGGACTATTTCATTTGTTTAAATACTAATAAAAGCATCCGAAAGAGCAAAACAAAAAAAAAATAATAATAAAGAATTCTGAAGAATTACATTTTCTCCCAGATTTTGGAAAATATTGAAGGACAGTTTTAATGTCTGGAAAACCTGCAAAGGAATAATTAAAACAGAAGTAAAAATATTTTTTGAAAATTGGAATGGAAAAGTAATTCTCAGAACTCTTCCTTTATTTTCTGCTTTATCAGGTTGTGCTTTTTGGTATTCAAATAGATGAAATAGCTTAGATTTGGGGAAGAAGTAAATGTTCTATAGGATCAACATCACGCTCAGAGAATCGAAATGGCTGATAGACGGAAACCTTAAAGGGAACAAGCAATAAAAATATTATATAACAATAGCAAATGCACAAATTTTAGGAAATTATTTGGAAAAGCAAATGTATGCATGTGCTAACGTTAAAAATGAATCATAAATTACAAAATTTTCGTAAAAAAGTATGTTTAAAAATTTCCCGTTTATAATTATAGGGAAGTGCTCTTGATTTTTAATTATGCGCCTCGGTGAAAATAGTCTTACTGCAGAAATTTCTAACACTGCTTGAAGTACACATGTGCGAACCCATGTTTTAGATTGACAAAATATGGTAAGGCAGTAAAAGAGGTACTTGTTTTTTTAATTAAATGATAATTTAAGGGGATTAAGAAAATGGTAAGCAGAAATAATAGATCTCTTACAATTCCTTACTGTTCGGCAATCTAAAGAGATGTAAATTTCTATTAGATTCTATGCGTTTAGTTTTGCGCATGCGTGGAAAGTTTTTTTTTTTTTTTTTTTTTTTTCTTCTTAATTTTTGTTCCACTTTTAAATTTCATTACCCATAGTGGATACATCTAGGGTGGTCGAGAGTATCTATAATTAGAAACCTAATTGATGTTTTACGTTTTAAGGAGTCTCACGACGATTAAATCTTAAAAAATAGATTTTCTCTTAAAAATATGTATTTAAATATAGATTTTCCTAAATACTGAAAAACACACATCAAGCAAATATTCTAATTAATTCCCGAGATACGATTACAAATTATACATGCCTGCTTCTGATGTATTTTTTATATAACTGTAATTTGATGTATTGATGTTATTTTAATGAATGGAAATCATCAAAGCTCATTTTCTCAAAATTTAACTTTTCATCATTGCGTCCAAGGTATCCTAACAGCTATTTAAGATAACCTTACGCAAAAATTGTGCAGTTATATAATCATATTATTTTGCATAGTGTGAATTAAAATTATTCTGTTTCGTAAATATTTCAATATCTTTTTTGGGCTAGATATGAATTAAAACAATAAAAATTTTAATGCCGATTTTCAAAAAGCAAAATTGAAAACTGCATTAAATATCAAATATTTTAGCTTAATTATATAAATGTCTTCTCTTAATAAATGATCTTGAAATATTAATAAATACATGATTATCATAATTCATTACTAAACTTATTTGTATATTCTAGTTTTTAAATAATTATGCAATATTGCAACAATTAGTAAAATAACTTATTTATAGAAACAACTTATTTTCTTCTCTCGTATTGCGAAAACTATTGAAAACAACTTACTTATAGAAACAAGTATCATTTATTCAGTCTCTTATATTACGAAAATTACTGAAAATAACTTACCTAACAAGTGTCCTCTTTTTTTTTTTCATAACTTTTCAGCTAAAGATTATGGCTAACCATTTCGTGATTGTTTTTTGTTCAACGTTTTGGTGAATAAATATCTTAAAATCTTGAGTTATTTGGTTTCTCACTTTTCTTTCATAGTTCCAATACTAGCTTTTGAATTCATATGAATACACTTCAAAGAGAGATTGACGTTGAATGAGTTAAAAAAAAAGTGAGAAGTAAAAATAGGCTTAATCAAAAGATCTCGTCTGCCTTTCCCGCCTTTTTGAAAGGACTTTTGACGTTAATGTTTACGAGAAGGTGTGGCTAATGAGTTTGATCACTGATCCGAAACTCACCCTGAATTCGAATGCTCTCGAACAATCGCTCTCGTGCATTGGGTTGAATCATCTTTTTAGGACTATGGTTATCTTTCTCTTTCACATTTCTGAAATGTTCTAATCTTAATCAGATATCTGTTTCTGGAAGTTAGAATGTGTAATTTAAAAAGATTTTAACTGTAACTTATATTGCAGGGCTGGTTCACTCAATATTCTTATCTTCATTGGTAAGACTGGTTCCATCGATCTTAAAAGCTGTGGGGAAAAGGCAGTTAAATATAACAACAATGTAGCAAGGTGCAGTTTTCGATGAAAACTGAAAAAAAATGCAACGAGTGATTGATTGTTTTATTAACTTCGTACTTAGAAGCAACTCGAGGGTTATTGGTTAAGGATGGTGTATGGGATTGTTTAATTAATATAGCAATGAGAAAAAATCCGAAGACTATTGGAAAAATGCCCGAAGTGACCGAGCTCCCCCAAACAGTTTACGGCTACAATCTGGACCTCCAAGAGACAATCGCCCCCACACCCAGCATTTATTGCAAAAAGAATTTTTCTTTTTTACAAGGCTATTGGCAACGGACTTCGCAATTTCGAACTTTGATAAAATGACGAAGACGATACCTGAGCTGGCACCTCCCTCTCCGAATTTCCACACCACATCAATGGGAGGACTTGGAACCTCGACAAACTCAATGTGCATCAGCCCCACTACATGGCAGATCTTTATTGGTGTTCGGACTCACCCGTGAATCGACGGAAACGCTGGCTGTCAGTTCGCGACTTTGACTACCAAGCTACAGCGACCACATCATTTTTTTTTATAAATCTGTTTGCATTCTTTATATACTTTTTTACGTCCTTTTCAGATAAAAAGAAGATAAACACCGACTTATTTACTATTAATCGTAGTTTAAAAGCAGATCTGAAGAATTCTAAAAATAAGCAGAAATGGAATAATTTTTAAGAATCAGGCTCTTGGAATTTCTTTAAAATAATGTTCCAAAAAGTACTTTTAGATATCTTTTTTATTGGTTTGAGATAGTAACATATATTTCTCGAATACAACTTTTACAATTGATTGTTTTTAAAATGGATTCAACTAAAAAAATCCAAAGTTAGAATCACTTTCACTGAAGAAAAAGTGTTTACTATTAAAGAGAAACTTAGAACCTCGACAACCTCGATACATAGCTGATTTTTAGTAGAATTAGAACTCCAACCCAGTGTAGACGGAAAAAACAACACCAGCCGAGAACTCGGGACCACTCGGATACCACGACTACTACCCCATAAGGAAACATTGCTATAGATAGATAATTTAAAATGGTAAACTGATCATAGATTCAGCAGTCATCTGTCAATCATCTGCTGACTGTATTTCTCTCTTCGTGTTTTCGACCATTTACTCCCCATGTGTGGCAAACCTCCTTTCTAAGTATGTCTTGGAAATGTATCATTCCTTCAGTGGTTTCTTAAACCGTTCGATTGTTCTCCAATTACCGAGTGTAGTCTAATAAATTACTCAGTTTTCCACGAATGTAAAGGATTCAAACTAACCAAATCTGATCAAAAGTTTGAAAATCCATTGGAAAGAACTGACGTGAATACTTCGTTACCAAGTCCTAAAGAGACGCGAGGGAGTTCGGACTTCAAACAGAAAAACTTATCCAAGAGATAATTGGCTTATCCGCTTCTTGGCCGTGTACTTTGTTAAGAAAGGATTAATTCGTAGAGATTTATTTTATTCTTATTCTCAGCAAAAACTCTTACGTTTAGTTTAAAATGTATCCAATTTAATAATCAATAATTTGCTTCATTTTTTAATATCTGAAAAGAATATTGTCCACTTTAATATTTTATCATTCGCTTTAATTCTAATATTTAATTTAAAAATTTGATTTTTATCTCATAATTCTTTGTTTTTATTTATTATTATTGTTGCTGTTGTTGTAAAAAGTTGATATTTTTTGTTCTATAGAAGTTTTATGTTATATAAAAATTGTTCTATAGAAAATTCGAGTCACTATGCTTACTCTTTAAAGAGATGTAAACACTGAAAATATAAATTATCACTGCCATAGAGAATTTGTGTGTACTTCTTAACTCCTGAGTGAGTTTAATTAAACTGCTTCACATCAGCTGAAGTGTGGTGAATTATTTGCTGGAGTCCGTCTATCAGTAAAGTACACTGAAATCTAAGTAGGTCGATGACTAATTTTTGACAAGCTGTAGCATAGTTCTTTTTTCTGTGTTTATGTTGTAGTTTTATATTTGAAAAGGGGTTATTTATAATTTTGAGAGAGGATAAAGAAAATAAGAGTAGTTTATTATGCGTATCACTACCTTGTTCTTTGATGAACTTGTACTTCATAAATGAAGAGTTAAGTTCTCGTTTATTTTAAGAAAATCCAAAAAAGAGAAAATTACACTTAAAGAAATTTTACCGAAAATTTCCCCCGAAACACTGTGGGGAATGCAGGGCAAGAAATGCCTTAATGATAATCTCTTTTTTTCAGATACATTTTGGAAACTTTAAATAAGATTATAAGATATAAAACTATCAAACAAAATCTTTCACAATTACTCGAATATAATTCGTATTGTAGGTCACCTCCATTTGCTTGGGGAATGTCGTCGTCAGCTGACGTTCCTCGCTTCCATGGCCCTGGGAGCTTTCATCACCAAAGTCATGAAGGACTCTCCGATGACACCCTTGCCATTGCCACCTCTTGCCGACACCCTGCGCTGGAATCTGATCTCGATCCCCGCTCATCTGCCTATGCATGCCCATCAGTGGACGTTGAAACATCCGCAAGGACAACCTGTCTATTTGAATCAAGTAAAAAGAAAAATTCTGTCATTTTAAGAGAAATGTTTAAGAAATGATTACGATGTTCAGAAAGGGACAAAAAACTTTATTTTTATCTTTATGAGTTTGCGAATCATGTACGAGGAGTGATTATTAAATAACGAAAATGAGACTGTAAAGCATTTTATTTTAATTTCATACATATTTACTTATGACCACTTTCACTATACTTTCCTCCTCTATTCCTATAACGTTCCAAGTTAATTTTCGATTGTTCGAAGCTGTTGTTCGTTCTTCTGTCAACACTTCCAGGACGTGTGCCGTTTCTCTTTCACAGCTTCAACGGACTCAAATCTTGTTCTTTTTAATGCAGATTTCACCTTAGGAAACAGATAGAGGTCGCATGGCACAAGATCCGGCGACTGAGGCGGATGGTCTAACACCAGATTCTTGTATATGGCTAGACACCTCTTGATAGACAATGCAGAATGAACAGCTACATGTTCTCGGTGGAGAACCTATGAATTGTCCCTCCACAATACGGGTCGTTACTTTCCTTATTTTTTTCACGGATTTAACAAGAACGGGAAGGTAGTAATGATTATTGACAGTTTAACCTTCTGGATCACAGGGAAGGTACACGATCTCATGAATATCGAAAGAACAACAACAATAATCGTTGCTTTGAATTTTGATTTGCTTATTCGAGCCTTTTTGGCTCTCGAGGAAGATGGGTTCTTGTGCAAGGATTGGTGTTTCTATTCAGTATCATCCACGATTCGTCCACATTTTTGCGAGCTTCTTGTAGTTCAAACGTGAGAAATTTCGGTACCGTTTTGGCTTTCACATTTTGCATGTTAAAATTGGTATGTAAAATTTGCCACACGGATTCTTTGTCAATTCCTACAGTCTCAGCAATCGCACGAACAAAACGGTTAGATCGAATTAGATTACCGATTTTTTTCGATATAACCATCCGTTTTTGATGTGGAAGGGCAATCGGGGATAAATCGTCTTCTCGGCCATCTTGAAAATGCTTAAATCTCACAAAAACACGTGCACGCGATAAGCAATCAACGATATACACTTCTTTCAGTAAATTATAAGTTTCAGTAGCGTTTTTTCCAAGTTTCATGAGAAATTTCACAACAATTCATTGCTGTATTGTTACACCTATCATTTTTAGCGAAACTAAAAAAATAACTTTAATGCGAACGAGGGCTACGAGTATATAGATTTGTTTACAGAAGCGAGAGGTACTTCATTCGATAGAAAATACTTCACGCAAAATAGCTGTCGGTCGCTGGCGTTCGGCGCTAGCGTACTTTTTCTGTAGCAGCGTCAGTCTCATTATTTAATAATCCCGAGTAAAACGACTCATTTTCATAAAAAGAGTTATCATTTCATTTGGAATAATTTTCCTCGTAAGTTAAAAATTTTAAATTCAAGAGATAAAAAAAAACGTGTAATATTGGCGATTTATCACTTGAGCGTAGTTAATGAAAAAGTACTTACGTTTTTTGCGAACTAGCGGATCCATATTTAAGTCGATCCCTGTAATTTAGCAAAGAAAAAACTGGAAACATACGGTGGGTCAAATCTGTGGTTCCCTCACTCACTCCTTCTCTCAACAAATGTTCGAGGTCAGTAAACAAACCAAAATCGCATGGGAGGTTAACTGGAGGTCCAGCATTTTGACTAGCCTCTCGGCTTGGACTCTAGCTATTAGTAATTACCGCTCCAGATCCGAAAGTTACAGAAACTGAGATGGTCAACACATGACGGGATCTCTTAGGTTCAGGCAGACTTTAACTTAACCTAACTAACCACATAGCGAGGTCTAAACTTACTAATTTGATCCCAATACAGCATTTTTAAATCGTGATTAATGGAGGTTTTTTTTCCCTTTTGTTTCTGTCATGTTCTGAAAGCTCACACCTGTGATTAAAACTTTCCGAATCCGACTAGATTGTTAATAGTCGAAGAATCGTTCATAATAGGATCTATGAATGGGCATCGTAAAGTTTGAATTATTACTAAGAATTAATCGAAATATCTGGATAAAATTTATCCTGCATATTCATTGATCCTTACGCACATAGGCACTCCAATAAATACGTGAATTGAAGTTTGTAACTGCTTTATAAAAAAAATTTAAGTAAAATAATTTCACTCCTTTCAAAGTACTCTCCATTTGTTACAACGCACTTGTCTCATAGCTGTTTTTATTTTTGGAAACATTCTTGTAAATCCTCAGGAGCTTGGCTTTTGACGAAAGGGTATGAGTGGTTTTCTTTTCTCTAAACCTCGGGGACTTTTTATAATTCGAATCGCATACAATTCCATCCCCTTGCCAACCGAAATGAAATGATTTGGCAAATTATATGAAGATAAGAAGTGTAGTGAATTGAATTAGAGGGATAGTGATATATAAGCGAAATAGAATTGAAAGGAATAAAGGAGACAGATGATAATGAGAAGCTGATAAATGGTTATAAGTCAATTGAAGTGAATTATTGAAATTAATCGTTTGTTTTAAAATTAGTTAGAAGGGACTTCTGGATAGAATAATAAGAGTCAAATCTTCTGATTTCAAGAGATGTCTCATAGGTACCGAGTGCGTTGGTAAGTTAAGATTTCATTGTTTATTCCTGTGCTAGGATTCAAGCGAGTTAAGAGTCGTCTGTTATCTTAAATATTATTCAAATCGCAATTGTAAAGTTTCAATTTAATTCAATACACAGATAAAATAATTAAAACAGTTACACAATTGCAATTCAAAAATGTAGTCTAAACTAAAGTAGTCTAAACTAAAATTGAATTCTAGTCCATATAGATCACATAGATACGCTTGTAACTCTTGTGCAAAGCTTTCACGCTCTTTCTATCTTTCAACTATAGTAATCTTCCAATTATCGTAACCTTTTTACACATTTGCAACCTTTCTCTGTCGCTTTTATAAGACTTTATTATATATATTCTCTACATTTCAAAGTTAATTTAATTTGCGTAACCAGGTTTCATTGGATTGGAATGGAGATGGAAACTTAAATATATAGTCAGATAAAAACCTCAGATGTTAGTTAAGAAAGTTTTGTCACTACTCATCTGTCCGATGAGTACAGCCAAATTATTGAACTGTAATCAGAACACCATTCAGTGGATTTGACAATTCATAGCGGCGTGACCTCCTTATGGGAACCATTCGCGTATTGATTTAACAGACTACCTTACTTAACGTTATAAATTATAGATATTTAAGTTGATTTATTTGGTCCCGTAAGCCATAGACTAGAAATAATCCTCCGTTTGGAGTAGATAAAGTTGAATCTTTTGAGTTCTACAATGATGGCTTTCAAAAAGTCAAGAAGCGCTAGGTAAAATGTATAACTCTGGAGGTTGACCATTTAGTGAAATCTGAAAAATATTAAATAAAAATCAAATTTTTATCTCTCGATTATTTCTAGTAATAACTAAAACTTAATTACACTGCGAGTTACCTTAAACTCTTCGTGAAACCAAACAATTCATCATGATTAGCTGTAATTTGCAACATTATGTACGTAAGGGTCAATTAATATGCAGAACTATTATTATCCAGAGATCTCTGTTATTTCTTAATAATAATTGAAACTTTACGATGCCCCCTCATACCTTTTAAAACTTAAAGATTCTGATACAGATTCCTAAAATCAACCATTTTAATCAGATGGTTTGTAAAATTAATTCTGTCTCGCAATCGAAGCATATAAATGCATATCTTTCGGATGGTTATTTGATTGTTTTCTTACTTCAGAAGGAAGTAAAATGCTACGATGCATTTAAAATGATCGGATTAATGTAGTTTCTTTGATATGCTTAAGCAATGTGCCGAAACTTATATGTATATAGAGTACACAGATGCGGTTCTCAGAAAGTTCTATGAATAGAAATACACGTGTACAAAGTACAATAGATCAAAAGCATCAAACATTTCTGGGAATTAACTGACAAAATTGATTTTATAGTTTCGAGTTTGGGGAATTCATAATATGGTGTCACTATATTTCTAACTTCGATATACTGAGTTCGATGTTTTGAGTTATAGAGTATAAATATGTGTTAGTATTAATTAATGGGGGAAATAATATTTTGTTCGAGGTGCAAAGTCTAACTAACAGGTCAATTGAAAAGCCCCCGGCCTACCATAGTAAAACACATTGTTTTGGCAAAATTAGTTTTTTTTTATTCAATATGATTCCCTTCAAGGGTGATACACTGATTATAGCGACCCTCCAACTTTTCGATACCATTTTTGTAGTACGATTTGTCCTTGGCTTCAAAATAGGCCTCAGTTTCGGCGATCACCTCTTCATTCGAAGAAAATTTCTTCCCGGCGAGCATTCTTTTGAGATCTGAGAACAGGAAATAGTCGCTGGGGGCCAGATCTGGAAAATACGGTGGATGAGGAAGTAATTCGAAGCCCAATTCATGGATTTTTGCCATCGTTTTCACTGACTCGTGACACGGTACATTGTCTTGGTGAAGCAGCACTTTCTTTTTCTTCAAATGCGGCCGTTTTTCGGCGATTTCGTCCTTCAAACGGTCCAATAACGCTATGTAATAGTTGCTGTTGATGGTCCTTACTGTTTCAAGGTAGTCAATGAAAATTATTCCATGCGCATCCCAAAATACAGACGCCATAACCCTGCCAGCCGACTGTTGCGCTTTCCCACGCTTTGGAGCGGGTTCAACGTGTGCAGTCCACTCGGATGACTGTCGATTGGACTTCGGAGTGAAATGATGGAGCCATGTTTCATCCATTGTCACATATCGACTCGGTTTATTACGCTTGATAATCTTCAAACACTGCTCCGAATCATCAACTCGTCGTTTTTTTTGGTCAAAAGTGAGCTCGCGCGGCACCCACTTTGCACAGATCTTTCTCATATCCAAATATTCGTGAATGATATGATGTACACGTTCAGTTGATATCTTTAGAGTATCTTCTATTTCATTCAATTTCAATTTACGGTCATTCAAAATCATTTTGTGGATTTTTTTAATGTTTTCGTCGGTAACAACCTCTTTTGGGAGTTCACTGCGTTCACCGTCTTCGGTGCTCATTTCACCACGTCTAAACTTAGCATACCAATCCTTGATGGTTGATTTTCCAGGGACAGTGTCCGAAAACTCGGAATCAAGCCAAGTATTTGCTTCAACTGTATTTTTTCCCTTCAAAAAGCAATATTTTATCAACACGCGAAATTCCTTTTTATCCATTTTTTTCACAATAACAAAAGTTGCTTCACTCAAAATGCTATAATTCACAAACTAATGATCCGACAACTGTTAAATTTATACACGCATCTTTTGAGGGTTAGAGCTAACTAAAAAAACATATGGTTTTAATTCTAGTAGCGCCATCTATGTGTCAGGCCGGGGACTTTTCAATTGACCTGTTAATTAAATATATCATCGAAACAGAATGATTACATCTTATTACGGATTACAAGTTATCGAGCTATCTAATTTCAACTTTACAACTATTAATATAATTATTTTATTATCTTATTGTTATTAAGTATATTTTATTTTTATGCGTATGAAAAGTCACGAGTTCTTAGACTTATTTACTTACTAAAATAACAGTAATTTTTTACAACTTTCTTTTCTTTTTCAGCTCCATATAAATATACATTAGTGAAGCCTAGTAGAAATAGTGCTAATCTAAGATTATAATTTTCAAAAATTTTAAATGCAATCAAATAAATAATAAAAAAGCCCCTGTCGAACCATTTGAAGATCTTACATTAGAGTAGCCTAAAATGTAGGGTTTAATTTTTCTTATCACTGTTCCATGAATAAGGAAAATGCACGATATTTCTATTTTTATACAATTTTATACATCATGTTACATTGTTGGTCTCTTTCTGCCTTTGACACATTTCGTGCCATTTTTAGAGTGTGAAATGTTTTTCAAATTAGGGCTAAAATACCCATGCTTGTAAAAGTATTTAAGAGCTTGCCCATTAAAGAAAACTAACCCTTGGTTGAACGCACCATCTGTCATGCGATGTAGGATATTTGGTCACTTACTAATGTATCTTGACAATCAAGAAGGTATCTTCACTTTTCAAAGACAAACTTAAGCTCGTCGTGGAGATTGTTGACAAAGAGTCCCGAGTATCTTTTTAAAATGAAACTATCAGAACCAAGACCATTTCATTTATGTCACTGAAAAATTAATTACGTTTCATTTAAGTTAATGTTAAGTTAAGTTAAAATGTAAATGCATGCTATTTAATTTTTAATCATAAACTATTGTTCGAGATGTAACTGCCATTGAGTAGATATTATCTTTTATAAATGGATAATTTTGGGGGAAAATATCATGAAATTCTTGTCTATAATATCTTTTAACTGAGATTTATAACTAATATAATTTGAATTGTCATGCGAGTTTTGTTTTTTTGTTTGTTTGTTTTGCTTGATATACATTACCAACTTTAAAAAAAATCTGTCTTAAAAATATCTATTCCGTTCCGTGAAGAGTTATACTTATTCCTTAAATTTGTTCACACATTAGGTGTATTCTAAAATTCTCGAATAGCTATGGATATTTACTCAGTAAATAGAACTCATATAAATTGGACTTCTTTTAAATAATATTAAAATATGTTAATAGAATATGTGGGAATTAAGGACGCATGTTCTGTTAGGTAAACCTGTGTGTTACTCGTCTCGTCTATCATAATAAAAGTTACTCGAATCACAAGATTTAAATTTTAACTTAAGTTCAAGCACAAAGCAATTGAAATTGTCAATTATACTTCAAAATAGAGTTTATCAATCCTCTAATAAGGGAATCAAACAATTTCACGTCGTCTCTATCCACGAGTATTGTAACTTCTATAACATATCGAAGGATATGCTAACCTTCTTACGGTGTAAATAAATCCTCCAAATTTTCAACCAACCAGACAGCGTTGGTTTTTGTCTCAACAAATCTCGTAGACACGCAAGAAAACTCCTGCGCACATCACACTAGTACCTTATCTATTACCGAAATCCTCACTTTTTCTCAATTCAATTCTCTAGGGCTTTTTTATAGTTTGATTAATTTATTCCCTTCACTTCTAAAGTTTACTTAATTTAAATAATCATGCTTCATTTGATTTGAAAAAAAGTTGGAATTTTAAATATAAAGTCCAAAAGAAACCTGGGATGATAGTTAAGAGAAATTTAGCGAATATATCACATTACAGTTCTTTCGATTAGAATAAATTACTTTCCACAATCTAATTGTAAAAAAACTTATTCAGTAACATAGAGAAGTGAACACTACGAACTGTAAGCTCGCAACTAACTGAATATCGTAAATATGGCATGGAGAAAATAGCTAGATTATAATAGCCGACTTGGGCGTAGAATAACTGCTAATGTCTTGCGGTAATTTCACATCTCTCACTCGTCCCAGAGCTTTCATTATTCTAACTGATCGTGTTCTTCCAATTCTTGCTTTCCAATCAACGATGTGAATACCGTAGAAGAAATCGTTTTCGTCTATCCCTTCACGGGCATACCTTCTTTGAGCAGGTACGGATATCATAAATCAACGTAGATATCTTTTTCTTTTCCGTGATATTTACTATTTTTGGTAAACATGGGAAATAAGCTCCTGAGATACCCTAACAATCCTTCTCTATCTTCGAACCTCCTTCTTGTCAACCACAGTTTTTATCTTTATTCCATTTGTTCACGCGTCTGAATCACACACCTTGTTTGGCGCAGCATTGCCACATCTGGCTCTTAAGCCATTAAACTTTGCAATCGCTCACTCGTTAACGTTTTGCTAATTTCATTCGTGTAGATTTTTAAGTAATCGATTTGTGTTGATTTAGGTTAATTATCGGTTAAAGTTAACGAAATAACACAATATCACTAATAATTACTATCATCACAATCGGAATCTAATTTATTTCTGCTCAAAATCAATACTAACGAGTCATGTGGTTGTGGAGCTCACCATCTAGTAGAAAACATTACAAATTTTTGGCACTTGTTCAAAGCGTGGTATGTTTAACGTGATGTATTTAGAAACTTTTTTTATTATTCGCAATTTTCTTACTTGAACCTAGATATTGAAAAATTTACGAACACATTAAAATTGGTTGATTAACATTTTAGGGTTTTTCGGGTCTAGCTCGATCCCTTCCGAGCGAATCATGGATAAAAGGACTATTTCGACTTCGAAGGGATCTTCCAAGACAACTGAGGTCCTCGCCAGAATTGATTTACACTGCTGTTCAACGAACCTTAAAACCTCTAAAGTAAGTGAATCTCTTTGTTTTAGGAAAAGTGAGCGTGATTTCCTCATACAGCTTTGAATTCTTGAAGTTTATGAGATGTATTATGGTATAATTATATTCCATAAAAATGTTTCTAAGAGTGAAGCGCAGTAATCCTTCCATTTACACGGATTCCCTTTAGTGCAGTCGAGCCACTTGAGTCCAGATATTGCCAATAGGGCTTGTCCGAGGTTTATTCGAACAGTGTGAGTGCACAACCATGCATTGTACTATTTCTTTGAGTCTAAGCTTTGATAGGCGACATAATATTGATGGAATTTTCAAGCGATTGTTACCATTTCAATATTTAATTTTTGACTTTACAAAATCCATAAATAGTTAAGCTCTCTTCATTTGACACTTTTTCAACAGACCAAGTGACGTAAATATCGGCCTCGCATCCATTCCATAATTTCGCATTCATTTCCTGCCAAATCAAAATTTGATTACCATCGCATTATGTTATCACCATAGATGAATTTTAGATCAATCATTTCGCACTGAAAGTTTAGTTTTTGTTAACGTCGCACTAGAAGCAACACGAGGGCTATTGGCGACGAACCTCGTAATTTTGAACCTCGATCAAGTGACGAGGACGACTCCTGAGCTGGCACACCACTCCAACGGGAGGACTTTGGATTCTGACAGATTTAACGTCCATCAGCTCCGGCTACATGGCAGGTCTTTAGAGGCCATAGCTTGAACCCGCACTGAACGAAACCTGCCGGCCACGAATCCGAAACCGTGACCACTAGACTTCCGCGGCCACTTAACACATCGATCAATAACTCCCGAGTCTAACATTGAAAACATTTTTTTTGCAAATTTTTTTTTATTCATCAACATAACACCTTTTGTTAATCACCTTTTAGGGTGATACAATCGTTCCAACGCTTTTCCAAATCTTTTTTTTTTTTTTCGCAAGAAATCTTTTTTGTTGCGAGTAAATAGCGATAAACAGCTTTCTGAATCATCGACTCGTTGCTGTTTTTGTTCCATCGAAAGCAATCGCGGCACCCACTTGGAAAAAACCTTTTTCACTTCACTTCAAAAAACCTTTTTCCTGGTCCGATCGACTTAAAATTTTGACACGTTTCAAGCAAAGGTTAGTACTCTAGAAAGACCTGGTTACTGGTTTACTACGAGCGCCATCTCTGGGTTAGTCTCGGGAGTTATTGATCGATGTGTTACACACCGGTAACCAGGCAACATAAACACAATGTATTGCTTCCGGTGAATCTGTACCAAAGATTGCGACGATGGTCTCATCTGCCCAAAATGTTATGGTGACGATTTTTTCGGAGTGAGAAGGGTGCTCTCTCGTGAACGTGTAGGAAAAAGTGAAAACGATGAATGGGCATTACTACAGTGAGCTCTCCCATTCTCATTTCACACTCTTACGATTCGATTTTTGTGTGCCTAACACGGGTACTTTTTCAACCTCTCTCCTAACATGCAAATGTTAATTTTTATTATATATACATATTTTTTTCAATGTTACGTTCAATATTTTAAATTTGAGTTTCATGTGGATGATGTAACAAAGCTGTATTAACATAATTTTTTTCTTCTAGATTCATTATTCCTCATGCTTTAGGGATGCAGCACTGGCTTCTTCGATGGTGTCATTGATGGTATGGTTAGTTATGAATACATTACGCCATTGTAGTCTTTCCAGAACTTTGAGTTCACATTCACATCATACATGAGCTGCGTTATAGACTCGACGTTGAGTTTTGGAATTGACTCAGAAGCATCATTTGGAAGAGAGATGTTTAACTAAATTATTTTGAAGAATTCTACATCTGAAACAGAAAGTGAATAGTTTATTTTTTGGATATTTTGACTACTTATGAGAAGTAAATATGTAAATAATTTTATTTTCCAATGTGTCCCATAAAATGGGATTGAAGTTTTAAAACGTTATATTTAAATTCATAAATAATTACCAAGATTTTGATTGACAAAACTGTATAATAATATTCCTTCTTTCTTCATAAAATAACAGTTCTACAAGTTTGTTGGTATGATTAAAATTTCAGTAAATCCTTAAAAACATTATTATATCATACAATCACTTATACAAATGGAACAAAAAATGTTTTCCTAAAACTATTTTAGAATAATGATAGATCTTTGATATTTCATCATGTTTTTACTCCACTTAGTATTAAACGTTGGTTATCTTTTGTGAATCTATTACTATAATTTTAAACTGATTTGCTTTATGTATTATACATATAGTTGATTAATATCCCTTAGTGAATTCTCGTATGTTACAGATTGTATTGAAACTTGCATTGCAGAATTGAATAAAATGTTGCATCTGTGAATTATTTATGGTGTGGTGAAACAAAAAAATTTAATATCGTTAGGATATAATTGTGAAATTCTGGTGTCAGGCGTGGTTTTATTAGAAAACCTTATGCTCCACCAGAGGAGATATCCTCACCGCTGCAGCAATAACGATAATAATCTGGTTTGTTAAAAAGAGAAAGTAGATGATAAATGAAAAATATTGTTCTACAAGGGACTATGATGTGAATCCTCTCGTGGAAAACTTAAACCTCTTCGTTATAGATCGAATTAACTTAACATTCTAAGAGCAAGACATAAGTCAATCTGAATTCTGAACTCGGGAGAATTTTCCGGGGCCCGAAGCGCCATCTACTCTCTCTCTCTAATGTCAACATCCCCCCCATTCCCGAATGACCAAGAGGTTCATTTCAAATATCTCAGTTATCTCAGTTGATTTATCTTCTTTATTTAATTCGGTTTCTATTGACTTAATAGTATTATATGCCGCCTTTATAATAGTATTTCTAGCTATTTTTCAAAATTTTCATATCCATTCTTACAGATTTAAGCTACCCAGATTCGTAGATAAATTTATTCAATTTGCTAATTATCTAAATATTCTATTCGTTAATGCTAATTATCTAAAGGTCTCTGATTCCCGAGTTTCAGCTCCAAAATGTATGAATTGTTATGAATCACACTTTTTCGCAAGTAAGAAAAATTCACTTACCTGCCAGACTGGCGGCTTTCATCTTACGGTTCTTGATGAAATCAAATTGAAACTTGACACAAGGAGTAGATTTCATGACAAAGTTATTTTATCTCACGATGTCACATCATAAAAGAACGAAGATTACAATAAACAAATTTTCCAAAATTTAAACTGCTTTAACATTCTACCTTGGACATTCTCTGAAGCAAAATAGAGGTATATCTGAACTTGTTGAACTCGGCAGTCTCAAGAGGCTTCCCTCTTTTCCCTTTGTTTTTAATATTTGGTAACTCTCTTGTTATTTCATACATTTTGGGGGGATTTTACATAAGGAATAATAACAAAAGATTTCATTACACACTTGTAATATGGCACCTGAATAATTCGAAGGTTTCATGCAAAACAATATGTTGTCTAATCAAAATTTCATTGTGATATTTCGTTGATTTTCGACTCTATAAAACTGCGGTATTTTGGTGACGGGGTGATCTTTAAGACACTGTAAAAACTGACTTGACCATCGTACCAAAGTAACATTTTCATTAACTTATAGACTTATTTATATTTTTCCCATAGTCGACCCGATATTTATTATTTCATTTTAAGAAAACAAGTTTTGTGAAGATGAGAAGAATTAGAATCTAAATTCTTCTTCAGAGCGGTATTTCTTACGATATGTCATTTTTACTACTGCGTAGTTGGAAAAAAATCACCAAAAACAATCGTTTGTATAACTAGCGATCTGTTGAAATATATATATAAATCGAATGCGTGATACACCATTCAAACGATCTATTTCTCAACTTCCCAATTAGCGTTTCACCATATATTGATGGAAAGAAGGAAATTCTGAAAAACTGAAATAATGAATGTGTATCAATTTGATCGTAGAAATTCATCATTAACACCTCTCGCAGTTGTAAAGATCATCAACAAAACTGTTATAAACGGTCTTTAGAAACTGAAGATATATTTTGGCAGATATTTGTCAGGCGGTTCGTTTTATAGAGCAATTCTTAAATTTGAAAATAAAGTAAATTTCATTTTGTCAAAGATATCCATTGAATCGTAAAACATTGGAAATTAGTTAAACATTTTGAATCTTTAACACTTTCTTTAATTAACTCGTTTGGGGAGAACCCTCAGCCCAATTTACTCCTCTTTTTAATTTAGATTCATTTTATCGAATGCATTTAATTTTATCAAACTTTAGTTTGTTCTCTGTCTTACGTTTCAATTGTTTAAATTATTTTATTTAAAAATAAAATTTTAGAACTTGATCTTATGTTTGGCACAATGTATTCCAAGAGAATTCGATGGCATTAATTAAAGCAATTAATCAAGCATTGAAAATTAGATTTCTAGATTTGTGTACATTATTTAGAATATAGCGCAAGTCATGTGTAAAAATCCATTGTGCAACATAGTCAATGCGATTAGATTATTTAATGCTGTTACTGAAACTCTTCAAATACCCTCAATTGTCCGTTCCAGGTATGAAAAGTATATAATAACTCACTCTTTGTATATTGTGCTTCGAGGAATTCGAGAAGATGACAATTGGAGAGGATTTGAAAATGCTGTGGGAATTTGAAGCACCTGGTGTTAACAAAATATAAAATAAGCTTTCATTTCAAGTATTCCACACTTGTTCAATATTTTAAGACTCTTGAGAAAATTTAAAGGATTTTTATCTGAAAAGAATGATTTTCAATTTCCCGTTACGGTTAATGATTTCAGTTCTGACGATAAATTGAATCTAAGGTTTATATTTAAGGGGCTGGTACCTTTTAAAAAACCGATTGCGACCGTCTTGTGCGTATTCGCACAAAGAATAAATACAATAAAACATATATAATATTTTTACCCCTATTTTAATGATTCGCTTGTGTGTTTTCCGGTCTTTAAAAAATGTTTTTAAATATTTTTAAAAATCGGCGGAAAAAAGTAATTCCGCAGGAGCCTTCGTGATTACTTGCTTTTTCATATACACTTTATTGCATTCAAATAGATCAAATAGTAAAGATGTGAGAATTAAAGTCGAAATTCCATTGGATTAACATTATGGTCACGAAACCAAAAGTTCCGGTAGACAGGAGCCTTACATACCTTATTCTCTGGATAATCTTGCAGATATCGGACCAGAGCATTGCCGAAAATCATTAATAATAACGCATTTAAACAATAAAAACTATGTAATAATAAAATTCAATATAGTATACGCAAATAAAGTGTTGCTCACGCGAAATAACTGAAACTAAAAAAAAATGTACTGTATTGTTTTAATGAGCTGCCTAGATATTTCGATATACAGATATACATATTGAAGCTTTTTATTTATTTTCTTTTTAAAAAAAACAATTATGTATAGTTTTGCTTTTTAAGAGTAAAGAAACTTGAAGCATTAAGCTATCAAATAAATTAGTTTTTTAAAAAAAACGTCCAAATATGTATGTAATTTACAAATTTGTTTCAGTTCAATAAAAATTGAATGATTGTGTAAAACAAAAAAGAGTCGAAATGTTTACTTACTTTTGGACAAAATAGTTCCCAATATATTTTTGAACATAACCTTTCGCTGAAGCAATTTTAAAGTAAGGTTCACTTTTATTCAGAAGAGATAAAAAAATTTCACGAATGTTTTAGAATAAATTTCAAGCCCTTGTGTCAAACAGTTTGGAATGTTTTTACTACTTGTTTTCTCAATGAGTTTTCAATTAATTCGCCTTGTTTGTCAGCCAATGTTCGTTTTCCTCTTGATGAAAAAAAAAAAAAAACACGCAGCATGTCTTGTTAAGTGGAGTAATCAGCCACAATTAAGTTCTCGTTGTCAATTTGAATACAATAAATATCAAGAATTGTTACTTCAAAAAGTTTGCAATGTTTTGTATAAAATATGAATAAATTTATTTACTCAATTATTGAAGTGTTGTAGTCATTTACATTTTTTGAATAAAAATAAGAACAAATAAAAAATATTGTTTTTGTTTTATTTTCGTCTCAATTTTTACTTGATTATTTACATTTAGATGCATAATACACTTTTTGCTCATATCATCTGGATTTATAGTAACTAACCTGAATTATGAGGATACTTTTTTTTAAAAAAAAGAATTCAGGTTCATTCAATACAAGTTTTTTGAACATTGAAAGAAAACTCAACATCCGAATTAACATATTTGCAAAACGAAAACTAAAATTATTATTCCAAAAATAAGTTTTTGTATTTTGGCGGGAAAAAATTACAAGAAAATCGATCCTTTTCTTTACCTTTCCTTTTTTTTTTTTAGTTTCAATGTTTTATAAAATAGATGTACCTAATAAGAGATGAGAACTATCGAACATTTATTTATTAGTAAAAAATAACTACGATCCTCCTACTTTTTTTAAGATCTAAATTTTTTTTTTAATAACACTTCTCGGATATGGTCTTATCTCTCTAAACGCGTTCATATTTAGATGACTTTCGAATTACTCAATCAATATGCAAACTATTGTACTTCGAATTATAGTAATTTGCATAACGTTTGAAATATAAACTGTTTTATAGTGAATACTTCAAATACTTGCAGTGTGCAAATAATAAGTAATATCAAATCAGTTTAAGTACATTATTTCTAAACACATATTATCATTTAGTCACTATCGAGAATTCCTCGATATAATTTAAATAATTTACTTTTGCTTATTCTTTAATAAATTATTTTGGAAGTCTTAGTAAAAACTTTATATATATATATATATATATATATATATATATATATATATATATATATATATAATATTTTAGACTATCCCGCTACGCTGGATAGACAATAATATAATATTTTGGAACCTATACGTAAGATATCAAGAAAATTTTCAATTTTTAAAACGTTAATGATAATCTAAATTTAAATTTTTAAGAAATTTATTGTCTGTAATAATGGTTATCCTTGACTTTCAAATATATATAAGAAAAGTAAAAATTTTAGTAAAAAGTCACCCCATATATATATAATATGGATAAAATTCATTCCACAATATACATGTTACACCTAGCATCGTCAAAAATGCAGCCTTTTGTCAGAAGATTCCTCATGTGCTTAGCTTTCAAATGAAATACCCTCGCAATAGCATCGTGTCTATCATAAGATTTTTTTTCCTTGCCTCAAAACATCTTTGATTTCTGACCATTTAGAATTGCAAGTGACTGCAATCCTTAAGAAAAAGTCGTGCAAGTCGGGACGTCCAAAATGTCTTACGTATGTCATAGCCTCTTCAGTTCGTTCATGCATGTAGCGAAGTTCTCCAGTAAACGAAGATTGTCTTACGTGTGTGTTACTCCGTAAAAAGTCGCCATTTTAGTATTTTTCAAAATCCCGCTAAGTTTTGGAGCTGAACTTCATTCCAAATTCCAAAACTCAATTTATTCCAAACTCATTTATTTCTATCGCTAAATATGAACGTTTTCTATTCTCGACATGCACGAAATTTCACATAAAGAGCCTCTTCGCCAAAATCTTGCCAATCTTCCATCAGCGCTTTAATATAAAATTATTTGGTATTTTTTTATTTCGTACGCTCAAATCTCACCAAGTAAACTTGATGAATACACAGACTAACAAAAACAAAAAAAAAAAAAAAAAAAAAACTGGCAACAGCTGTTTGATACTTAAAAAGTGTTATATTCCGTTTGGCGTCGGTCATATCATTTTGATAAAATCGCTAAAATGAAATAACAATGGATAAAGATAGATGTAGGATGAAAATTACATTTTCGATAAGACTTCCGTAAAACCTCTCTTGAGCGTCTACATCACGAAATGAGGTAACTATGCTAAATTTCCGAATCAATCAGTTTGTATAGTCTTAGAGATCTCGTGATAGGTCAGTCAGTGGTATTTCACATATATATACATAATATATATATATATATATATATATATACATACACACACACACACATATATATACACACACACACACACACACACACACACATATATATATATATGTTTGTGTGTGTGTTGTATAATGAGAAGTATAATTTTAAATTATACAAAATCATATTAAATTACAAATTATAACCTCTAAAACCCCATAAATTGTTTTAAATTAAAACTAAATAAACTACAATTACTATAAAATTAATTGAAAAGAATTAGTAAATTATTAAAATAACCGAAACAATCAAGTTGAAAATATTATTCTGAATAAAAAAAAATATGTAAAATATTATAGGGAAAGAAGCCACAAGTTTACTGAAATACATAATAATAATAATTCAAATTACGTACATAATAATTTTAATTCAAAACTTACGTAAACCAATACTTTAAAATTGCAGCGAAGTTAAATACAAAGCTATCCGAAATACATAGCGAATCTGATGTGAAAAGAAAAGAGTTAATGAAAAGCAAAAATGGAGATAGTGTAATTTAAATACTGTCCCATAGTTTAGAATGAGGAAATGTGTGGTTAAACAAGTTACAAGGATTCAACATCACAACTTCTGTAGTTACATTACCATTAAAAATGGTGTAGACCAAGAATAATAAAAATTCTAGAAACGTACAGAAATTCAAATAGAAAAATGAAAAAAGGGAAACAACGATTAGGTAAACAAACATTAACTTCAAAATAATTTACGTCCATTAATACACACACAAAATGTTTTAAAATCTAACCTAGTTTATCCTGTACTTTAACTATCACAGTAAGGAATTCATCTTTATTTTCTGAAACCATTCCTTTTAATCTTTTGATTTATGCGATGAAACGATATCCAAAAATGTTTAGTTTAGCATTTTCTACGCTTTGAACTAATAGGGATATTCCTTACTAGACAATTAATCTCCATATAAAATACCTAAAGATTCCTACATCAATTACCTGTTGATCTGACTAATCCTTACTTTAACTTGCTGTCATCTCGTTCTTAATTGCTTGTGTAGATGGATGCGCGTCGGCCGCTATCCCGATGTTTTCTCTACTCTCGTGACCCATTAATAAGTTCTTAAATTAACAATTTAAAATTTCCTTATTGTGTCATGATCGAAGAGTAAAACATGTTCTAAAGATCAACAATTAAAGAAGTATAGTGTAGTGTTTTATTCACTAGCTTATAGTAAAATAGAAGTTAGATTTAAAATAATTGATTTTGCAATGAGCGTGTTGCTCAACGAAAGTATTGATTACAATAATACAACAATAATAAAGCATTGATTGATTATTTGTTTATCAAAATCGCACTGAGAAGTTATTGGCGACAGACCTGGTTATTTTCAACCTCGATCAAGTGACAAGGACGTCATTTGAATTGTCACTTTCCTGTCCAAACATCCACACCATGCTAATAGGAGGACATGGAACCTTGATTGATCCGACGTTCATGAGCTTCTCTACTCGGCAGGTCTTAAGTGGCACCAGGGTTCAAACCCGCAACCCGATGGAAACAAACCCGTGAGCTCGCAATCATGATAACGAGACTAACACGACAATAATATATACTTCATAGTCCAGATTTTTTGAATAAGATACTATACAAAATAAATCGGTAGCTAATTTTTTTGATGATATTTTGTTATAATTTTTCTTTTTTAAAAATAATTTTCATTTTTTTTAAATCTTATTAAAGCTGATTAATTATTTAACACCAAACTCTCATGAATTTTAGATCATTTTTAAGTGTTTAATTTGCTGTTCTGCTTTGGGAGGCACGTAACTCCCTTTCCTTATTTCCACTATTTAATTTTTTTACTGTTATTTTGCCTTTATTGCTATCATGATTGCCTTGACAACTGAAGGTTAATTGAAAGGAGATTGTAAAAAAATACTATTTTGTTGAACATATATCTCCTCAAGGTCATCTAGTGGTGAAAACCACAACGTAATTTTACAACAAACTGAATATAGTTTGTAAAATCCATAGACGTCATTATGTGACGCATTTTCGATCAAAAATGAGGTCTTTAATCCTTTTTCTTGTTTATGAAACAATTATTTCTAATAATGAATTATATGAATGATTTTTTTGCTTTTTGGTATGGAAGTTGTTTATGTCAGCAGGAACTATTTCAATGCTATTGCACATCACATTGTGCGACAATTAAAAAATTTATTTACGCTGAATTAGTGGGAAATTTGAAATGATTTTTCTGAGAAAAATCTTACCTAAAATTTTCAAAATTATCATTGCACTCTAACAGAGAAAGAGGAATTAACTCCATCGTGCATTTTCTTTTTCTTCTGAACGAAGGATTAATTTCAAAAGAGATAATTTAAATATTCTCATCAAAGAATCTTAAATGGTTACAAATGAATCGATTTAAATGTGTGTCTTTCCTGCTCAAATTCTATACTCAATTTTTTTTTTTACTTTTACTCAACTTTTTCCTTTCCTATCATCCGATCGATATAAAATTTTGCAAAACGTATATGCAAATTTTGCTCCGTTGATTGTACAACTCTATAGTATGCACAAACAGTGTTGGACTGGTGGAGGGGGCCTTGCTTTAAACAAAGTCCAATTCATTTGAAATTCTATACATAAGTATAACTCATATAATTGTCCTTTAGACTTAAATTTCCAGACTAAAAATAATTAGAGAAATATAAATAAAATAACATTTTTAATGGAGTATTGATTTAAAGATGAACTGAAAGATTACAAAAATAATTTTCGTAAATGTCAAATAAAATATATAATGTTTAAAAGCTTAAGGCGTCAATACTTTTGATCCCATGACTAAACAGCCATGGTACTTAATGTGTAAGTCATTACCTACGTATCTTAGTTAAGCACCTCCATTTTTTTTAATAAATTATGTATTATTTTACATTTAAACTTATTTTTTTATACCTTTTAGTTTATCTTTCAATAAAAGCTTGATTAAAAAAAATTACACACATTTATTTATAAGCTTTTATCCTACTGTTAGTGAGGTATTTGAAACACATGTGGCATCTAAGAAACTGCTCAGGAATTGCACACTTCGAATAGAAACAATATTAGTGTGGCTAACAGTAGAATTGCCAAACTGAAAGGGATCCTCCTTTTGATTTGACTATTAATATTGTGTACAAGAGAGTTTTTTTTTTCTGAGAATCCGAAACACTGGAGTTTAATATCCCGCAATAAAACTTTCTTAAGTTTTTGAATAGTTTATTTAATTTATTTACATTTCTACCATGTTGAAAAAAAGTTACATTATGACTATATAAATCTATTAGATCCCGGTTTATTAGTACTTATTCTAAGTCACTACAAATATTTTATGTAGCTTAATTTAATTTATTTTGTTCTTTTATTAATACAAACAACGCATCTCATGTCTCTTATGATTTCCCCATCTTATTCTAGCTTCCCTACTTCTCCACCCATCCAAACTTTCATCTGTATAAGTAATGTTAAAGCCAAGGAAGTAACAGGAAAGTTTTGACTACAAATTTATTAAACATTCCTTCCGTTATTCTTGACACCCCTTTTTTTTAAATGAGAATTAAAATTAACAGTTCACATTTACATGCACTTGGCAAAGAAAAGTCGATCTTGAAACGCACGTATTTTGCGTGTTTCGATCTCTACTTGGATCTCATTCAGTGCACTTTCCTCTTTTAGATGTTCTGATTATTTAAAGTTTTTACCTGCTGTAATTATTAATTTCTTCATTATAGTTACTCTAGGATATTATTTTTGATCTTAATATTTTGATGAGGCTCTTTCAGTTGTTTTCCAAGCTCCTTTGGATAAAGGCTCTTTTGTAAAATTGGGATTTTTTTTATCATAAGAAGTATTTACATGAATAAAATCAACAAATAAATTTATTGGAGCCTGCTCAAGTATATTTTATAATAACTACACTTCTCCAAGTTTCCCCATTGTATATACACGCGACAGCTAATTACTCAGTAACATCTACTCCACCTTTGGCGCATTACTTAATATAAAAACATATCTCATTTTTTTCCCTATCTTATCTAAGACATTGGCTTCAGGGTACATAACTGAAAAGAGGATTACCACTTTATTCTTTCTAGGCACAAGGTTCGTATTTGATTGAAAATCAAATATTAGAGAAATTATTTCTCTATCATGTTACATCCATCGAGATTTATTTGAAACGCAGACCATCCCAAAACATTAAATTTATTTTTATGTCTTTATTCGAATCTTAATGATATGGGTAAAATGTTATTTTATTTTGTTATTGGGGAGAGGGACATTTCTTCAAATCTGAAAATGTAATAAATTAAATAATTTTTTCTATTTGAGGAATACTTACAATAATAAGATGTCGCACTTAAAGTCCAAGGGAGCTATCAGAAATTTTAGGAACGGATTGGTTAAACCCTTTTAAGGCAGGAAAGATTAAAGTAATGAAATTCTTGGTTGGTTCAGTCGTCCTGCTGCAAGTAGCTTTAATTTTCAAGTGTTGCTGTGACGTCATTTGTAAATAAATTAAAAGAACTTCTAGTTAATTGTGTAAGAACCTTAAGAGAGAGAAAGATGATTAACTCTGAATTATATGTCTTTATGAATTATATCTTTTTAAATCTCAAATTTTGTTACTAGTGCTCATTTTGTATCAAGATCTACTATTGTTTTAATTAATAATGATTGTTTGAAATTATCTATGAAGGAGAAATAATAGAAATTAAATACAATACCTTTTCTATGATCCGGTACTTCATCAATTGGACATTATTATACAGAAAAATTATTGCACAGAAAATTATTTTATGCCTTTTACTTCAGTGGAATAGTGTAGCCTATCAATATAAAACCATACAGTTTTGTAGTTACATTTATTTCGTGTGTTAGACTCTTTATTTGCATGGACTGCATTAAATTTTGCACAATATTCCGTAGTTCTCGCTGATGAAATGCGTTACTATTAGCGAGTTTCAAATCATCTGGCGTTTTTTGTTATACTGCAATCTCTGGTCCGATATCTCTTTCTCTCTGGCGGATTACTAAGAGTGTACTGTATTTAAAATATTTTGATTAATGATTGATATTCTTACTTCACTTTTCTCACACTGAGTAATTCAGCAAAATAACTGAGACTTACGAAAGTCCAAAATTATTTCCCTAAACGTATAAAAATCAATAGAATCACACAAAGTAGAAGAAATGTTCACAAAACTCATAAAATAAGTCGCATGCTCCTTATTTCTACACGCTTTCGACTATAGAAATCATGAAGGGAATGAAAAGTAATTCCATATAATTTTCGGGAGGGGGGAAGGTGTGCATAATTCCACCCCATGACCTTCAAAGAGATAAACGATATAGTCTTAGCTTATCAATTCAGTGGCACCGTGCGAGACACTTCTTGAAAACGGCAGATTCGACTTCCTTTACTTTATAACTACGAGTCACTTCTAATTGAATTTATTACAAGCGATCAACTCCAATAGCTCATTCTAATTAACTTACAAACCCCTATCAGTTTCTCGTTATTGACTGCTCCTCCTATATTCCTTTTATTTCCATTTATCCTATGTATTACTATAATTAATTCAGTTCATTGCACTTCTTATATCCATCGAATTTGCCTAATCACGTTTCATTTATTTGGCAAGAAGTTGAAATGATATGCAATTCAAATTACAAAAAGTCCTCCAAGCTAATGAAAAGAAAATCACGAATAGCCCAATGTCTCACATATAGTGCGCATAACTCAAAAAACATATTGCGGACCATGACCAGGTGCTTCTCCAGCCCTCCCCCTTTCAGGTACGTATGCTTTCCCATTCTACATTAGAATCAATTCCATTAAATCAAATGTTTACTTAAATACTGCTCCAAAGTGATTGTCGTTAATTATCGTCCCGTTCTTTGTGCGTTAATTACACACTCCCCATGATCGGTGCTTTCTCTCGTCCAGTGTGATATAAAGCCCTGTAATGTTAAACATACTTTGCCAAAAGTTAAAGATAAGCCAATGTTTATAACTCATTGAAGTTAAAATTTGGTGAGAGTCACTGCGTCACTTTTAGACAATAAGTTCGAGCAGCCGGATAGAGTTGGTATCGTAAATTTCACTAAATTCACTAAATCGCACGGTTCAATTTTACTATTTTACCACGAGGAAGCACAAAGTAGCGATCGAGCTCTCTCGTGCGTGCACTTCCTATCTTGATGGCACGAAACATGTGACAATAGTAAATTCATAACAAAAATTCAAAAACTTTTTCTTTTCACCCAGTGTCGCCCAAATGTAGGCCAGTTCCTTCAAAAGATCTGCATAAAAAGAATTTTTCTATTTCATTTTATCCTTGTCTAAAAATACGATCTTAAAAGTCCGTAATGTTTCAAAGTACAATTTTCATTCGACTTCAGTCTAACTAAATTGAATCTAACCACTCTGGAGTTTTTTGTTGTTTATTAGTTCGTGACTTCAGATTATAGGGTATTGAAATATCTCCACGGCCGACCTAGATCCGAGCTTCTGTTAAATTACTGAACATTTCACCATACAAAAATTGTCTCGGTTATTTTAAAGTTAACATCCGAGCAAAAATAATGAAGTTTGTAATAACTCAAACTGTAAATTACGAGAGGGTATTATAAAATTTAATTATTGTTTAAAAATAGCAGATATGTCTAGGTAAAATTTATTCTGCGTATTGATTGATCCTTCCGTACGTATTATAGTACATGACAGCTATCCTTGTTGATTTGTTTGGTTTCAGGAAACCGATGATGACATCAAATTGGTGTTACCATTGTGCAATCCATTTGTTAAATTGGGCCAAAACATTTGACACTGATTCCTGCCTACCAAATGAAAAATGAATAAAAAATGTTATTTGCTGCCAAACCAAAATTCGATCCCTGCCACGTCGTGTTGTCATCATTTTACACGAATTGACATCTACTTAGAGACATAAATTCATTATTATACTGAAAAAGTAATGGTGACGATTCTTTAGGAAGCGAAGGGAGTCCTACTTATAGACTTCTTAGAAAACGTAAAAAGATCACTTAATAATAGTACAGTGTTAGGTAACCTCATTCCTATTAACTGTATCTAATACGGGTACTTTCTAAATCAACCTTGTATGTTGACGAAGGTTTTTTTTTATATATATCTTTTGCTGGTGTCAATTAAATAGCCAAATAACACATGGATCAATAAGTTCCGAGACTAACCCAGAGATGGCGCTCGTAGTAAACCAGTAACCAGGTCTTTCTAGAGTACGAATCTTTGCTTGAAACGTGTCAAAATTTTAAGTCGATCGGACCAGAAACAGCTGAGTTATCGAGGTTGGAGTAAAGTCGTTTTGTAGTTTGTTTAAAAAATGGAAAAAACCGAGTTCCGTGTTCTGATAAAACATTGTTTTTTAATGGGTAAAAACACCGTGCAAGCGAAACAATGGATTGAAAAATGTTACCCGGACTCTTGTCCATCAAAAGCAACGATTTGTCGGTGGTTTGCCGAGTTTAAACGTGGTCGTACCGACACAAATGACGCGGAACGCTCGGGTAGACCTGTGGAAGCCGTTACACCGGAAAATGTGAGTGAAGTGACAAAAATTATAATGAAAGATCGTAAAGTGAAGCTCCGTGAGATTGCTGAGATGACACAGATATCATATGGAAGTGTATTTACTATCCTTCATGAAAAATTGAGCATGAAAAAGGTTTTTTCCAAGTGGGTGCCGCGATTGCTTTCGATGGAACAAAAACAGCAACGAGTCGATGATTCAGAAAGCTGTTTATCGCTATTTACTCGCAACAAAAAAGATTTCTTGAGTCGTTACGGGACCATGGACGAAAAATGGATACATCAATACACTCCAGAGTCGAAGCGGCAGTCATCTGAGTGACGCACAGCTGGCGAAAACCGTCCGAAAACGCAGCAGTCAGCTGGCAAAGTCATGACGTCAGTTTTTTGGGATACGCATGGCGTGATTTTCATTGACTACCTCGAAAAAGGTAAATCGATCAACAGTGATTATTATATTGACTTGCTGGTGCGTTTGAAGGAGGAAATCGCAAAAAAACGACCGCACAGTCTCGGGACTTATTGATCCATGTGTTAACACGGAATGGATTATTGCTCTGTTTCAATATTCGAGCCTTTAGTCTCCTTCTATTGGTAAATTATCATTTGGTCAACCTCAATAATATTTTTAACAAGGCTAAAGAGGATAAATCATGACAAGACCAATTCACGGCTTGTGATAAATATTTTACTGAGTCACATTACTAATATTCGCTTACTGATTGCTATAGGAACTAATATAAGTTGAATCTGATTCGGAATCAAATCAGATTCCATCCATAAGTCCCCGCAAGGGCTTACCTCCCTTAAATAAGTTAGGAATTCAGGACCTTGGGGTACCTGAGTGATTTTTTTCTCTCATGATGTATTGGATAAACACGGGTGACACGAAAACTCTCGTGATTCCCTAGTGATATCTCTCTCTCTCTCTCTTTTTTTTTTTTTATCTTTCTCTATTTCATTACATCCCTCTTTTCTTTGGTCGTGTAAGCCTAGTGGTTATGGTCGCGACCACATGGCCGGTGTTGTTTCAGTTAAGTCGGGGATTCGGGTTCTGATTCCACTGAAGGCTCCCCATGTAATGGGACTGATACACGTTAAATATGTCCCGGCACCTTGCACGGTTGTTGACGTGGTGCGGGTTTAGAGAGGGAGATATCAGCTCAGATGTGGTCCTCGTCACTTGATCGAGATTCATAATAACGAGGAATGTCTATATTTCCCTTAATCCTGCTTCTGAGTGTGAAGATAATCAATCAATCAACCTTTTCTTACTTTTTGGATTAACAGTATTTTATGTAGATCACAAACACTTATTTTTCTCTAAATTAACCACCATGACTAAAATTGAACTTTAGACCAGATAAATTAACCAAACTCAAATTGACCAACCAACCTACTGTAAGAATACTGAAGATTTCGGTACCTGGACCGATGTTGTCTTCGTCATCATATGTCTAAGATTAAAAATATGTTGTCAGCTGCCATTAAATACTATAGCATGTGTCCAGTATCCCTTTATTTAAATAAATAAAATCTCAGAAGAGACGAAAATTTTTCCTTAAGTGACCTTTTCTAGTACTATCAATGAAAAATACTTATTTTTATTGGCTAATTTAGGAAGTTACTTTTATGTTATTCCTCTTGTTTTCATAAGAGGTCACGATAGAAGTGTTTATTCAATTTTACCAATAGATGGCGACACCACACTATTAAATTTTAAAATAATTTGTTTATTTTTACTCACCCATAGATGGCAATACATTAAAGAGACTACATAATGTGTCACTAACCCTTTTCAAAATTAGTAAGGTATCATTTTGAAATTTCACTATTAAAAAGTCATAATTTTTATTTGAAAAATTGCGAAATAAAATTACAAGCATATATCAATAATATTATTTATTAATATTTGTAGTGAGCATGTTATTTTAAGAAATTATATTTTTCATGTATATTTAATAAATTATATGAATAAAAATAATCCTGACTTCGTTATGCATATTTATAACTTTTTCATAAATGCAATGAAAACAGTTTCTCTTTCATTTAAATCAGATTATCATTACACATTTCAATTTCGGCCAACTTTATTTATTTCCAAAAAGTTTTTATTTTGCCTTTCAAACCTGATTTATTGAATTTATTTGAATGCATTATAAAAAGTGAAACAAGTATTTCTTTCGACTAATTGTGTTGTTCGACTTTTGAAAGTGTTGTTATAATTATTTTTGTAAATTAGAGAATTATCAAAACTCAAGCATATAAAATATTTATTTCTGAAATTCGAAAACTTAAAACAAACAGAAAGAATAAATCAACCGCATTTTCGTTTCAAAAAAAAGTTTTAAACCAGTGAAATCAATATAGTCGTCGATATTTAAAATGTGGGATTAAAAATACCACGGCACTTTACATTTTTAAGCGGAATACAGTAGCTATTGAAAAGCTAATTAGTTTCTAATTTTTACCAAAAGATGGCAGCACTAGAATGACACACATTGTATTTGTTCTTCCATAATATTTTAACAACATTTAAAAACTTAACATTTCTCAATTTCCTAAATAGTAGTTTGAATATTTATTTCCTGCTCATTCAAAACACATTATGAGGATAATCTTATTATTAAAAAACTTAAAAAATAAAGCATTTTTTTTTTAAAAAAAAGTGTAGTTTATGAAAAGGAAGAATATACATGAACAAAAAAACTGACCACAATACTTAGTAATAAGAAATTTAATTAATCATGTTATAATTCAAAATATATACAAAATAAGGCACATGCAATCATATTGAATAGTTATGCGGTTAACTAAAAATATTTAAGTTATTATAGTTGGGCGCAAAGATAATACTAACGTATCGAGCGCTTGTAATAAATACAAAAAATCAGATTTAAAAAAGTTAATTTACAACAAAATAAATGAAACATTATGTAAGAAGTGTTGAAAAGTTCTTTAATAATGATATGATTAAACGTATTGACAGTGTAACAGCAATATGCATTTTACATTTTAGAAATAATTTTGTAAATTACAAATATTTTCCAGCATACTTTTAGCATTATTGTTTTCTAATTAAATTCCAATACCTTAAAATGGTAATAAAATATGCACACAAAAAAAGTACAAAATATAAGAAATCAAAATTATTGTGATAAAACTATCATATTTATATTACTATATCATATTTATAAATAATCAGTCAAAACTTGCTGGTTAATAAATTTGAGAGATTTCGAAAGCGTAATATATATATATATATAAATTTTTCAAATCCACCCAAACTGAATGGATTCAAAAATCAAAAACTCATGAAATATTCATAAAAATAACTCTTCATTTTTTTTAATTTCTTTTTATCAATTAAGTTGTATAGATTATGACATGAGTTCTATCGCGATATTTCTTTCAACTAACTCTTTAAGACTTTTAAATAATGTGTCTGAAATGAAAATTCCCACCAATAAATGGAACGCTACTTATGCAGATTAGATTAGAATTATTAAAACGTTATTAATGGGAGATGCATGTGTAAATGGCGAAGAATTTAATATCGAGGTTGATAGTGCAGTGAGTGATAAATATATTAAGCAAAAATTTTCAAGTGAAACATCTGTATCACACCTACGCTGAGTAAGCAGCTTTAGGAGGGAATTGAGGCACATTTTCTTAAGAATTAAGGACTGAAAACCTCATCATTTATTCGTTTAAAATCTCGAACTCAGTAGCGTTGGTAAGATTGATTGGTTTTATTAACGTTGCACTAGAAGCAACACGACAGCTATTGGCTATGGACCTCATAATTTAAAACCTCGGTCATGTGCCGAGGATGACACATGAGCTGGTGTCTCCCTCTCTTAACTTCTAAACCACGCCAACGAGGGTTGATAAGAATTACTATCTTCAAATTATTTGAAAGTTAAATCAGACGCATTTAGGAGTTTGACTACTGTATTTCACACTTCGCCTTTAGTGAATGATTTTCTACCCCTTATTTATCTCAGGAAAACTTTTTTTCCCTTTCTTTTTGTTTTTTCCATTTGACATCATCGGCAGTCTCTGGTTAATGTGGCTCATCTACTTGACTCATGCGCCATTGCCTTATGTCACTAGTCGTGATTTATGAGTGGGTGTCTTAGTTAAAAATAAGATCTTGGATTCATGCAACGAGCATATTTAGGTTGTGCTGACATTAGTGTTCAAATACTGGGTTACTACTGCCGCGGCTGGTGCCTTCCCCCCTCATTGGAGTATAGCTTATTACAATTGGGTGGACGAGGTCAATTGACTTTGAGTGATTAAGCCATTCGAGCCTTCTAACTGTCGTTCCGGAGAAAACGTGCCCGGTCTTTGCAGTGCTCTTAACTACTAAACCAATAGAGATTTCTTTTCGGGTCAGTTATTAAGTCAGTTTAACTTTTGTCGTCGTCGTCGTTGGAAGAGAGACGCTGCAGGAATAAATATCACAGAAACGATTGGTTAAGTATTGAATATTAAATATTCATAACTTGAATAAAGAAAAAGGATATCAACTTTACTGTATTCTCTAACCTTAATGAGCTTAATAAATGCAATAATAATCTTAAATTCGCTAAATACGCTGCTTAATAGCAGGAGTAAAAACTTGGCGCTACAAGACTACATTTTGAATAAGACTACTAATATGTCTCTTTATTATTATTTTTTTAATCTTAAAAACTTAGCAATGTATTACTAAATTTGGAATTGTGACTAATGTTTGTTCGATACCGCTACGGTTTGTTGACTATGTTTGTTTGTGATGGTAGTACACATAGTCGTAGAAAATTGAAGTGGATGCCTCAAAGATGAATAAATAAGTTATTTTTTTTTGTACAAAGAGAATAACAACATGAATTAACAGTTCAACATATAGAGGTCCAAGGTCACTACATTAGATCATATGCATCACACAAATAAAAAGACGAACATCAGCAGTATACAGATTTCATAGTTCATATAAATGTTTTTTTTCTTTTCTTTTTTTTAAATGCAGATAATTTTACTTCAAACTGAATAAGTTTATTTTAAGACATTTCTCTCGATATGAATCTGAAAAATATTTAATTTCGGATCAAAACATAGTTTCTTCTCTTGATTGATGAGCTTCATAGAATACATTACAGATATTAGCATTACATACGATTTATAATTGTTTTATTACCTCTGAAATCCACAAAAATATACAGTAAGACATATCGTTTGATCTCCCATTTGATCTTCAACTATTGCAAAATGAAGTAAAATCTTACCGAAGTATTTCAAGAACAGAATTTAAAACAAATGTACTTACTGAGATTAAACTTA